>MCFA01000132.1:0-116951 GCA_002105025.1 Clohesyomyces aquaticus | reverse complement strand
GGTAGCTAGTAGGTAGTCCTAGAGGTTAGTAAGTAAAAATTTTTATTAGTTAATTAGAACTTCCTGTATGCCTAGATTTAGACGATTTTAGAGGGGCGCGATGTTAGGTTTAGCCCTTTATAAAAGTACGCTAACTCTACTTAATTAATTTATAACTACAACGTGATAATATTATACATATAACATGTAGAGCTGTTTTGCATAGTAATAGAGTCCTTAAAAAAATTAATCTAGCGTTATTTAGACTATTTGTTGTTAAGATGTCGCACCTATCTATATGCGACCTATAGTCGTAGCCTAACCTTGCACCACTAAACCTACTGTTAACTAGAGTATAGTTTATAGTTAAAATTAATACCTAGCCTTCTGGAAATGACCTAATATATCCCTCCTATACTTTATGTGGATGGCGTACTCTAGGAAGTCCTTAAAGGTGTTAAACAGTGACTATATCTCGTTGTTTCGTCGTAGCTAGCTCTTTAAGTCGTAAAAAGTTGACTTAATTAGGTTAAAATCTAGAGAATATAGAGGGAGGAACTTGAGTAGTACGCCTGCTGCTTTATAGAGGGCTCGTACGCGGAGGGATTGATAGATTAACGCGTTATCTATAATAATAACTAACTGTGGCCCTAGGTATAGTGTATACATAGGGAGCACTTAATCCTTAAGAAATGCTTTAAAAATTACACTATTAATGCTCCCCTAGAACACTACATAGGCAATGTAGCCCTTAATAGTAGCAGCAGGGAGAATAGATTGTTGAACTGTCCTCTCCGCGCTGGAGACTACCCCACATCTTTGACTAATTGGTGCCTAGCCAGCTTGTTGGTCTCTAGTCCTCTTGTTGGCCCCTGATTTATCTATGCATATGATTTGCTCTGCCTTCTAGTAGTGCTGCTAGACCCTCTACATAGCTCTTAATAGAGCGCTTCTCTCCTAGGCCTTCTTTATTACTGTCTTACGAGACTACTTCTTATCCTTAAGGACCCTATAGATAGTTAATTTGCTAACATCTAGATTAAACTTGTTATGCAAGAAATTAAGCATCTTGTTAAGGTACGTAGTAGGTCTCTTAGAAAGGTATTTAAGGAGAGCCTAGTCTAGTTAGTATAGTAACTATAACACTATGCTAAGGATCACAAGAATCCTTACTTCTTTATAAGCGTTCCTTAATAATAAGGGTCTCCCACGCTTAATAGTCCTTAGTGTACGAGCCTAGCTAAATAGCTTAAGGTTTAGACGAACCTAGTAAATAGCTTGCCGCGAGATGTTTAATTCTTAGTGGATCTGCAGTACAGTATGGCCCAGGGCGAGGCGGACTTTGATTTTACGAATAGCTTCATCATTAAGAGCTCTCATGGTTATATGGGGTTGATAGACAGTAAAACATTTTAGATAGTACTAATTTTGGTGGTCGAGCGTGCGGCCAAGTCTTTAGCCGAACATCTGTACCCTGCTTTTTGCAAGGCGCTGTAAACAGACTCAATCAGTTCTACGTTAAATTGACAAACTCAAAGATCTAATATACTCTTGCCAGACTCTTTAGGTCTTATAACCGGAACGCCCGGTTGAAGGAACACTGTGACGGACACTCCACTAAACGGGCAACCCTTACTCTCCCTCTGTAGAACCCCAGGAACAAGTAAATGTCTGAAGTATTAGAGGATCTTAGCTTGTGCTTGTTGCGGAGTTTCACCTACCGTGTCTCAATTCAATCCTTTGTATAATACGGCCCTATCAGGTTAAAAACCCTTAATAAAGTATGGTACATTCAACTAACCTCCCCGGACCAATCGAGCGAACTTTTTTACCGCCGAAACCGATTCGCCGCTAGTATTACGATGATGAGGACTCGCCATCGGCGACAGCAGCGGCGGTGGATGTCACGTGCCCTTCTTACAGGCCTCATTATGATGATCTTGAATTTAAAGACAATAAGGAGAAACACCCAACGACGGTGAACCCGTACCTCCGCGTAACTCCTCCTCCTCACAAGCCGCTTTAAGGTAAATTTGAATTTGAAAACCAAGATGAGAATCTTCCATAGGCGCTGCGGTCGTCGGGAGCGTATGTCTGATAGCAAAGATGTCATAACGCATATGGCAAAGACCTTTACACCGGCTCGTGATCCAAAGAATTGCATGAAATTGGAGATTTTTGAGTGTGACTCCCCTAGGTGTGACTGGACGAAGATCGATTGTCGACGCGGATATCCATGTATGCGTAAGGACCGGCCGTTGACCGGACCACGACACAAACGTACCACGACCATGACCATAAAAATGGCTCGCCTCCAGTGTCTGGACAAAACTTGGCGTTCTGACGAAAGTGCGTTCATATGCTCATTTGGGTCGACAACCTCATTTTGCTGGCCATCCGCCCAACGATCTAGGAAGATGGTCTTTTCCTGTGTGGAAACCGTGCTTGTTTTATCCGCTGCTAGGCGAGCTTTGAATTCTTCTGCTGTAAGAGACGGCGTTTCTCTGGTAGATTCTGTACGAACTTCTTCTGCGTACAGATCTGAGAGATCGGATAGGCCCATTTCGCTTGGTGGTTTTCCAAAGCTTCTTTCTGAATCGCTCGATGGTCGACCACTGGATGCTGCATCGGAGTCTTTGATATCATCTCTAGCCGGTAGCGCTAGGAGGAAAGCATTTTCTAGATGCCTCGCAACGTGTTTCTGAAGTGCGATATCGCTCGTATGCTCCTCTAGGCAAATAAAACACCATCGGGGTGGGCCCGCTCGCTGACCTGCGCTCCGAATCAAAGTATGTAGCCTGGCGGGATCGAGGTCCGAATGAGTTATATTGGCGTGGTCTTCAAACCCACTAGCTGTATCGAAGACGGGTGGCTCGTTCTCTAGGGCATCCGAGCCCTCGTGCGTGAGAGGACATACCCACTCATACACATGCGCTTGGCTGAGATGGGTCTGCCAGTCTTTGAAATTCCAGTATGCCTTGCCCGCCTGATCGCACTTCTCAAAGAGACAGACATACGGCTGAAGGTCCTCTATCAGGTGCTTTCTCCAACGCCGGGATCGTTTGGTAGGGGCAAACGTATTTGCAGGATACACAACGCAACAGTACGGGCACATCTTCTCTTTTTCACTGCTAGCAAGTTCCGGCACCGGAGGAACCTCAAAAAGTCCCGCGACTCCCAAGGCCCCTATAGAAGAGCCGGTTCCTGCGGACGATGGCGCGGGAATAGACGCCGGTGGGCGGAATGAAGTTACGTTGAACTCGGAGGGTACCGTTTCGCTGGGACTGACGCTCGGAAGTTTTTTAAGCTCCTCATTCGTGAGATTTCTTATTATAGGGGCCAACATATTGGAGGGCTTTGTGTTGCCTACTTGTTTGTCCGTCTGTTGAACTAACGCGGACTTGGGTTCTGATATTCCAACGGCAGGCTTTGACAACTTGGCGTGATGATTCTGAAAGTAATTGAGTTGGCGCCTTCGCGTTGATATGGCACTGACACACCGTTCGAGCATAGCTTCTCTGTAACGTATCTGGGAGTGATCGAAGCCTTCTATGGGAGAAGAAATAAGCCATCGTGATTGGAGTAGCCGACGAACATAGTCTTCGAATGCCCCCGTCACTTCAAAAACCACTGACTCCACGAAGACACCAGAATTGGACAACACCTCTTCACTGGTTTTTCCCCATGTGTATTCTGTGTCGGTAGCGACAAGCTTGGGCAGACGAGCTAATGAGTTCCTGTTACTAGCTTTTCGTATCGCTAGTGAAAGACGATGAAGCATGTCGATGACATCCTCCACCAGCTGCAACGAGGACATACGCACATTGCGCGCATCCTCCGATTTTGAAGAAGCGTCGTAAAGCTTGTATCCAAATCTGGAGACATCTTTCACGCCGGTTTCCGCAAAAGTATCGAGCTCGTAGTCAGTGAAGGATACACGCCCCGCAAGAGCTAGGTATTGTAAGAGGCTCGTTTGGGAGTAAATTTCAAATTTTATATACATAAAACTTACCAGTGAGTAGATGCCTGCAAAGAATCTCAAGGTTGCCGTCAATGGCGGCTTTTGCAGCCAATGCCGCGCGAAGACGATAATCCAAGGAGGACTGCCTCGATGCAAACACCCCAATATTGGAAGCCCAAAGGTCAAATCTGCTCAATTGAGCGACTGCTACACGTCGCGTGTCATGATCGGTCAGTGCCTCCCGACACGTCTGGAGGAGATGGCTCGCTTTTTGGGCGGTTGCGGCGACTAAAATTTCGGCCATACCAGAGAGAGCGAGACTCATAGTCTTCCGAGAGAATATGTGATAAGTAACTAAGAAGATGAAGGGGAGAGGGAGAAAAATGCCTACCTAGGTAGGTATAAAACGGCAGACCAGGCTGAACAGCGAGCGGGGCACGGCGCTAAATCGCTCACACAGTGCCGCTCTTTGCTTACTCATCGATCGGGGTAGGCTATGGCATACAGATAAGACACCTTGGCAGATATCTCCAATCTGGCAATCTTTCCAGGGCTCTGGCTACTAATAACCTAACAGCCCAGTTGGTAAGGGAGCTGGAAAATAGAGAGGTCTACGGGTGGCATAATCTTCATTACACTCATAAGACCTATCTACTAGGTAACATTTTTTGGCTGTCACATCAGAACTAGCAACTCCAAGAAATCAAGGAACCACGATTTCGCACACCTCCCCGGTCTCATCATCAGCACCCAATCGAATATCAACATCTAGATCCTCGGCTTCATCTTCATCCAATCCATTCCCAGCACGTTCGACAACACTTGCATCTTCCTCTGCTTTTCCGCGTCCTAGAACGGCCCCCAAAATGTATTCTCCATGCTTTACTTTGCCTTTTCTGTTGACACGCAGCTTCTCCACCTCAAACGCGAACACGATCGGACCCTCGATCATTCTAGTTGTTTGTCGATAGTCGGAGGATTTATGTGAGAGCTTTGGGCCTACAGTAACATCAACGGCGGGAACTTCCACTCCAAGCTGGACATTTATTTCCTTCCCCGCCTCTTCGGTGGTTGTAATTGTGGCATTGTGGACGGTCTTGATACCGGTGATCATGAAGACCTTTTCTCTCAGCCCTCCCATCTTGAGATGGTCTATCACTCCTGGGTCCCCAACGGCCTTTGCAAGATATTCGGGGGACGGCGTGAAACGCTGAGTGGCCAGTAGTTCACACGAGTATTCGACCGCTACCGCAGTGTTGGACGATACTGAGAGCTCGCCACCGAATGTAATGACCTGGACGAAGGTTGAAAATAAGCCGGCGGTCCATTCTCTAGATTTCCTCGCTATGCCAGAGAAGGGTCTCTCCTCTTTAGGCAAAGAGATAGGCGGATGGATGAGCGAAGGCAGTGTTGCTGCGGAAAGGGCTCTATTCGGAGTCTTGACGTTTGCTATTACGCTCCCCAAAGATACCTCGTCCGGGTTTATGTCCCAGGAAGGGGCGAGAAAATATGTTGCCGGCATGCTCTTTTATCGAAGCCGAAATTCCGAAAGCGAGATAAGAGATGGAAGGACGATAGAGTGAGGGGTATCGGCTTTTCAGCTGTGGTGGGCGCTTAATTCTGCTGCCAATCCTGAAGCCCCATTGGTGGGTGATACACCTGAGCTGAGGGGGCCGATGCTCGTATCCAGACGACCAATGAGGCCCCTGATACCCTACTTATAAAACCTCTCATTCTTATTAAGCAGCAGTTTAGCCAGTCTAAATTAAATAAACAAGGTTAATTTCTGCAGAAGCCGTTTACTAAACCCTTATAGGGAAATTACATACCTTTATCAGGTCAGCAAGCCGGCTATGCGTTAGTCAAAGTAGGACGTAGGATAGAAGACTCATTCCAGTCGCACCACAGCAACGGTGCCAAGTGCCCCTCAGTGCACCCACGATCACAGGTGTACGCGCCTTGTTCCTCCTCCACAGCACAACACAGCCGCATGTTCACCCATCCAAGTAGCTCGGCAATTCCGTCCTTTCCGGTTATTGGATATTCCTCTCGGCATATCAATGGACCGTATATTTGCGAATGTTCGCTCAACTTCAACTCTCAGCCTTGCGTCCCGAAGAAGGCTATGGTTACTGCAGGCGATACTGCCGTCTGTTTCGCAAGCAGCAGCGCAGATATACCATACCTGCCGACCTTTCAGTAGCGCGAAGGTGTTCTGGACGAAGTTTCTGACCTCTTGTCTTCTCATGGACTCGGGCGGCTGGAGGTTTGACAGGTTGGATAATCGACACGAAGACCTCCTAATACGTTCCCTGAGGGGCCTGGAGCGTGTAATTGATCTGGAACTTCCACAAATACCTGAGGTAGGAAAATCTGTGCCGTTTCTACTTTGTTCTACTCATATATGCTCTAGGCGTACACTTCCGCTCCATTTCCTCGTCTCGAAACGCTGAGAGAGCACATCAAGAAGAGTACTTCAGACGAAGACGATAGTTCATTTTCCAGCATCGTCAAGCTTATCAAACCTGAGAATGTCGAGTTTTGCAGAGAAGTTATCGATGCCTTAAAAGAGCTTGCCGATGCTATGGAAGATACCAGTCAACAGCCTGCGCCTGTAGAAGCGCCCGTTGCATCTAGATGGAAACCAGTCCTGGCGCCAGTTCTTCTTGATCTCTTGTCTGTGTTATCAAAATCTTTCCAACACTGTCAATGTGTTAGGCCGCACAAGGCGATTCTGCTGCTTTTCACGCATAGAGTGGCGCCCGATGAGGGCCTCCATTCATTCAAGCTGCTGTTTGCAAAGGGAGCAGCTGGATACCGCTGGAAAGAAGCTATTGTAATCGTCAAAGAGCATATGTATGCGGCTATGTCCCAGTCACAATGATTCCGCTCACTGTGTTTAGGCCGGAACCTCAAGTGAGGATGGTACTTCCTAACACGTCGGACCAGATCGGAGATCGCGTTTCCGAACCTGTCCTAATCAAGAATATTTGCGACTCTATTGATGATGCCGCTCCAGCGCCGTTGAATCTTAGGATCGAACGCGGCGCTCTCTACCAGCAGGGATTGAGCGCCACTTTAGCAACAAAGGGACCAACGGAGGGCATTCCTATGAGTCTCTCGGATGGGCTTCTTGGAAACGAGACCGAACTCGGCATCAACGGTCAACTTTGCTTAGCCGTCGTTCTATCGTATTCCCTCCTCGATTTCTGTGGAGAGCCCTGGTTCCCAGATGGGTGGACAAGGAATGGCATTCATCTTCTACAGCATGACCAGCAACTCTCATTGCGCCCGACATTGGTAGCAGCTATAAGACCCAAAAAGCTCAGCGCCGAAGTATACAACGTCCCGATCGATATCAAGCTGCTCTTCCACGGGATTCTTCTTATGGAAATATTCCGCCAAGAGCCCCTTCCGATTGATCTGAGTGTTGTAAAGACCATGGGAGTCGCAGAACTTAGAGAGCTTGCTCTGCACCAGTTTGAAGCAATGAGTACACAATGGGGCGTGTGTGAAAGATACAGACAGTCAGTTGAAGCTTGCATAGAGGGTATCGAAGCACAAGATGTTTGGGGTGGCGAAGAATCTTTTGCTAGGGTCTTCATACAGAAAGTTATCAGCCCATTGGAGACCGACTACGTTTCGCTTTGGGGAAACCGAGATCCTGACGAGCTCATTGCGGAGCTGAAACTACCAAGCGTAAAGCGAAAGAAACCACCTCTCCCGGGCCCGAAACCAGCACATTTTCAGGTAAGCTGTCATTTGCACAGGATCTGGTTGATACTGAACTTTGATAGTCCTTCAAGCCAACATCAGGTGCAACTATAGGGAATTCTCGGTTACCGCTACCGCCCCTCAAATTGTTTGACAGCGTTGGTGGCATCGAGCCAAAGCAGTAAGTAAACAATGAAACTCTTTAGTATTTTTTATTTCATCTTCGTTGAAGGCAACTCTGCACTACATCGAATGCTCTGACTCTGCCATTCAGAATCGACGGTACCAAGCGATGGTTAACTATCTTCGACCAAGATGAAATACAATCGCAGCTTCCTAAGAGATCGAGAGACAGGAACAAGAGACTAAAGATAGCGGTTCTTGATACGGGAATAGACTTGAACAACCCATGGGTTCAACAAAGGGCTGGTAGAATTCAATGCTGGCCAAGTAACAAAGCCTGTGAAGATACTGATGGCCATGGCACTCAGGTTGCATATCTTCTGCTGAGACTGGCACCGCATACCCATCTAAGAATAGCCAAGGTAGCCAAATCACAGCTGCTAAGAGATGCAGATGTCGACGACATTGCGAAGGTCAGTAAGTGAAGTTCACCACCTTGAAACAGTTTGACCAGTTTTAGGCTATACTCGAATTTTCTTCCCCGGATTCTGTTAACCGCGTGGACGTCATCAATCTCTCGTTCGGCTTCCCACGATTCCACCCGAAACTCCAGCCCGTCTTGAACGCCATCCGCACAGCCCGAAGCCGTCGTGTTCTGGTTTTTGCCGCTGCTGGAAATGAGGGTGGCAATCAGGGTATTTTCTGGCCCGCAAAGCTTCACGAAACAGGCGATGTCATTTGCATCAATGCATCCGACAGCGATGGCAACGCCTCGAGCTTCAATCCGTCCACGGGCTCAAACAACCGCATCTGTACTATCGGCGAAGCTCTTCCGTCATGCGAGAAAAACAAACAAAACGAGATCATCCACAGAAGCGGGACGTCATTTGCAACGCCGGTCGCTGTCGCCATTGCAGCGATCGTTCTCTCGTACGCGGATAGTGTGGCGCCGGAAAATGCTCCGCCAAACTTCGAAGAATGGATCAAACCGCGACTGAGGACCAAGTCTGGAATGGAGAGGATATTGCATACGATGTGCGTGCTCCCAGACCAGAAGAGGAGGGACGGCTATTCCTACATTACACCTTGGTACTTCCTAGATATCCACGAAAAGTCGCGTGCGCACATCCTTTCGAACGAGCTAAGGACCATCCCGGAGTGAAGCATGGGAAGAGCAACAAGGCGGTGTATTTTCGGGTGGAAAATTCAAAGTTCACTAGCGACGTCACTTCATTGAGATCTCCCCTTGCTTTAGCGGAGCTACAAGGCCACGGTGTTGACATCTCGTTTGGCTCCTAGCCCGGGTTACAAAGCCGCTAGAAGTCCTTTGAAGTTTAGAAAAAATACTACCTGGATAGGTACAGGGAATTTGGAGGTCCTTTGCATTGTTCTGTGAATGTAGTTATTGTTTGGAAACAATGCTAGTATGATAAATGTGCGCTGCCGGCGTTCTCATCTGGATACCTCGACTCGAATAGAACCTCACTCCTATATTAATCATAGAGCGTAGTCAAGGAGCTTAAGACGAATATAGACATACAATTTCACTCAGTAGTAACACGCGATATCTTACACAACAAAGAGCTCGAGAGACCCACGAACTCTAGATCAATAGATAAATTCAGACATAAGATTTCTACTTATTAAATTAATTCAAGAAGTATTTCTAGCCCAATCTACGATCGCTGGGTGGAAATCAGACTTGGGGCTATGCCAAGACCGGCGTTCTCCGCCGTCCAGGGTCTTATCAACGGCCAAAGATCATCTCAACCGGCGAAGAGGCCTCTCCGCATTGGTAGTAAATACTCATATTTGAGATGAAAATGGTATGAACGGATTGGATCAGAATTGTGGAAGAGGGTGCCAGTGCGAGTAAAGAGCTGATGGAGAGATGTTTGCCGTCGATGACGCAAGTTAAAATCCACCCCTCTTTTGAAGTCTCAATCCGTGACACTTCACCCCACATCGATACCTCGGCCAACAGCAATATTGGCCCTATCTTTCCATCTGAGAGAATAGACTATTTATTTACCAATGAGGGGTTATGAAAATTGCCGAAACGGATCAGCCGCCCGGACGCTGTAAACGCCGCACGGAACGGTGCCCATGCGACCGCATCCACCTGCCACATAAAGACAAACCTGGATATTGAAAAGATGGATGACCGCCGTTCTGAGGTTACGTGAAAATCTACTACCTGCTAGAAACTTTCTTCCCTTCGTCTTTGAACAATGGCTTCCTCGTTGGCATCCGCAGCTTCTACGCTTCCTTCACTTCAACTGTCAGCGAAATACAGCAGCCTCCATATTAACGCCGCTCGTACCAATGCCACATTACAGGCCGCATGTACCTGGGGAAGGTCAGTGTTCCTCACGAGCCTGCACGTCCCGTGACTAACCTGTACCCCCGCACAACAGACGGTGGCATGAACAGACTAACCTGCAACGACGATGACGAGAGCGTTAGGGATTGGTTCATATCCGAGACCCAAAAATACGGCTGCCACCATAAAGTGGACGAAATGGGAAACATCTTCGCGATCCGACCCGGTCAGAACAACAATCTCCCTCCCATCGACACACAACCGACTGGCGGAAAATATGACGGGATCTTGGGAGTCATCTGCGGGATGGAGGTCCTGCAGGTGCTACATGAAAATAATATCACCACGTACGCACCGGTCGCCGTCGTAAACTGGACCAACGAAGAAGGCGCTAGGTTCCCACCCGCCATGCTCTGTTCCGGCGTGTGGGGTGGCGAATTCAGCGTCAACTATGCGCATGGCCGACAAGACCCGGAGGGCGAAAGTCTCGGCGAGGAACTGAAAAGAATCGGGTATCTGGGGTCCACGCCCTGTTCCTACGACGCGAATCCGCTCCTTGCGCACTTCCAGGGCTTTCGATAGAAAGTAATACGTTTGATACGTTTCGATTGACTACGGTCACGTGAGCCGTAAGAAAGTATGGGCTCTCTTAATTAGTACGGTACGATTGAGAGGTCGAAAAGTTTAATCGTAATACGTTTGTATAGACTTTATAGTGTTTTAAGAGGGTGAGGGCTTAGAGGAAGGCTTAGCTAAGAGTAGTTAGTTGTCTGTAGTGTAACTGTTAGCTAATGCCGTATAACAAGCTAAGTTTTCTGTATTACTAGCCATAACTAAGAGATATTTTTTCCTAAGAGTTCTCTCCTAAATTACTATCTCTATCTTATCTTATCTAATTCCCATCATCTAAATCATTAAATCGTTAAAATAAGTTTTTAAAACTTATAGAAGAATTAGCTTTGTTATAGGGCTGTTATTAGTAAGCTTAATACCCTGGCCAACCTCATACGCAAGAAGGCACCGCGAGAGACCTTAGGGGAGCCTACTAAGACTCAAGAGTTAACCGTTACGTCGTAACTTTTGGTGAAAAGTTGAGAAGTTAGAGAGCTTTAATCGTAACGTTTGTGTAACCGTAAGTCTCCTTGGCGTCTCCTCAACCGTAAGAAAGTACTATATAACTGAGACGTAACCTAGTTGAAAAGCTTCAATCGAAACGTATTACTTTCTGTCGAAAGCCCTGCGCACTTCGAAGTCCACATTGAGCAGGGTCCGATTTTAGACGTGGCCGAAAAGCCTGTCCGGATTGTTAAAGGCGTGCAATCGATTCGTTGGTACAACATCAGCATCACAGGCAGAGAATCCCATACCGGCACCACGCCCATGGACCGAAGATCCGATGCCCTCCTCGGCGCCGCGAAGATAATCGTCGAAACCAACAGGATCGTGACGGAGAATGAAGTCGCGGCTCGCGGTGGAAGAGCAACCATCGCCGTCATCAACTCCTCCCCACAAAGCATCAACACCATTGCCGGAAAGGTCAGCCTGGGCCTCGACATCCGCGCACCGGCTGACAGCGACGTCGAGCTAATCGAGCAGCAATGCCGGTCGGGGTTTGAGAAGATATGCCGCTCCCACGGGCTGCAGATGACCTTTGACAATTTCTGGATCAGTCCCGCGCTGAACTTTGATGCTACCATGGTGGGGTGCGTCAAGCAGTCTGCTACAGAGCTGGGCTGTGATATCGAGATTGTAAGCGGGGCGGGCCACAATTCCGTGTATACATCGCGAAAGGTTCCCATGGCGATGATTTTCGTAAGATGCCGTGATGGCGTCAGTCACCATCCGGCGGAGTTTTCGAGGGAAGAAGATTGCGCGGCTGGCGCGCAGGCTCTCTTGGGCGCGTATCTGCGGTATGATGACTACATCCGACGGTCGACGGCAAAGATTTGATGGCCTAAATACGACATATCCAATCCTGCCCGAGATTTTGTCTATCACGGGATCTTTCGGGCATATCTAGGTCATACATGGCCGTTGTCGTTCAACTCTCACCTGTATCGAGTGAGTGCGCAACCCTATGGCCGGTACGGTTCGGTCCTCCTCCCTGCTAGTGGTGGCAGCATGTCACCTTGGACGACCTAGCCATGCTAATTAAGCGACTCTGCAATAATACTTCTTAAGGTACCCTCTAAGTACCTTTCGTTAGATTAATAACAGGTTTCTAAGCTGCTGTGTATATACGTAGAAAAATATAGCTTTATTACTCGATATACATCTTTGTAAATATATAACTAAATGCACGTTGCTACATACATGTTGCTAAATAAGTGTTGCCAAATACATGTTGCTAAATACATGTTGCCAAATACATGTTGCTAAATACATGTTGCCAAATACATGTTGCTAAATGAATGTAGCTGTAGTTACCTAATCATAGTTAAGGAGCTGACGTCTAGTTGCTCTGCCTCCTATCCAAATAGCGTCTTTAGAGAAGACATATGATGTAGATGTTTAGCGCCTAAATCTTACAGTGTGGCTGTATACATTCGCTTATAAGTGTTATAGCATCTGCATTACGACCCTGTCTTTCTGCGCGAAGGCAAGATTGTTTACGCTAGTTAGCGTGTAGGGATAGTCCGCTCTAAGCCTCGTCTTGCTTGTCTGCATTACTTATACGTCTAGCTCTTTGGCACCCTTCTACCGCCCTCTGTTCTTTTATGTCGTTGCAAGGTTGGCCATGCTGCTCAGCGTGTTGGGGTGGTCTTCTCTGAGCACCCACTCTTTTGCTTCCAGTTCTTGTTGATGCATCGTCCTTCTAATGGTTCTATCCCTAGTATGAAAGCTTTTCAATCTTAGTTCATCCTACCATACGAAGATTGAGTCTAGAGACTCTGTTCCGTCCCAAACTCTAGTCACGTCTCATGCTAAACAAACATTATTAAGATATAATCCTAGTCAACTACTATGCACTGCTTAATAACTACGAAAGATATTGCTTACTCTGTCCAGACTATGTGCTGCAGTCTAGTCATCGTTATCCAATCTGCTCTTCTCCATTTACTATCGCAATCTCGGAACTGTTTTGCTTCGCGCTGATTCTGTGGACTGCTATGGACGTTTCTTAACTTCTGGCTATTCTTTCCTAGCAATGAGAGAGTGCAGCGTACATTCACTCCAGTTGACTCTTACTGCATCATAATATCTACCATTCCTGTTTTCTTTCGCTGAATATCGGAGTTGGGGCTATCCTATCTTTCTAGGTTTTGGCCGATTTCCAAGTCTCTCTGTATGAGAATGTGGTAGGGGAGTCCTTTGCTATAACACTGTGGTACACTAGGAGATTCAATGACGCATGACGGCTTCGGGTATTTCCCGTACCATATACGTCGAAATGTGGTAATTCTTTCTCTCTGCTCCTTTATGCATCACCACAACTAGCTCGTCATGCTTCAAGATGATGTGGACTCCCAGTCTTCCTCGGGTGTCTGGACTTTCAGGATTCAGGGGAAACCACAGGTCGGAATGTTCAAATTCAGTCAAGACTTCTAGATCGGGCAGAAAGAAGCCTTCAAGGAGATCCCGAGGGAATTGCTCTTTGATGAGAGCATGTAGATTATGCTGAAGCGCTTGAAGGGCTCGAGGATCAGTTGGACGCCTAACAATTGGACAGAGCAAATCGTAAAGGTGAGTGTGTCCGTGATCCCTGGCGATGTCATACGGAGTACTGCGTGTGCGTGAACTCTTAGACGGTCTAAGAGTTCGGGCAAGTTCTATTATGATGTTAGCTAGTTGGGGGATGTAGAAGGTCTATCACACAACTCACTCCAGGCACCCAACCGGAGCAGCTCTTGGACAACCCTTTGAGGGGCACCGTACCATGCTACTTGGTGCAACGTAGTAAACCCACTTGGCGAGCCCGATGTCTCCTCTTCCGATGCAAGTTAACGTTCCACTGCGCATAGAACTTAGGGTTAAATACATACTAATTCGCCAGCAATTGGCCCAATTCTCACCACAGTCCACCTTACGTATTTCAAGGAGGGCTATGACCTCTTCCCAACCACCACTATAGCTTGCGTTGGCGAGTTCGTCTCTCTCCCGAATGTATGGCGAATCCTTGCTTTGCCCTCGCTTGTATCGGAATTGGCCATGCCAAGTAATCTCGTCCGAGTGGGTTGAGTTTATTCCGTGGATGTCGAAATCAGAGGCTCCGGCATTCATGCGTAGAATGGCGTTGCGGTGGACGGGGATGTTCGAGAAAGGGTTGAGAGGTGTTTCTTGGTATTTCGAAGAGAGCATTGGCGGTAACGTAGGCAACTCATCCTTTAGAGACTTTGTGATCTTCTTCTGAAGCCGAATTAATGCCTTTTTCCAGCCCTCCCCATATATGAGCGGCATACTGATGTCGAAAATGCCTAGTAGAGAGTATGCCGTGTCCTCTTCGCGTGTTGTGTTGCGCGTGGCTGCCCATGACATTCGCTCTTCAACATTGAACTGAGATAAAGGGTCTCCCTGAAGAGCTCGAACAGAAATTCCTGTCATCTTATGAATTTCTTGCACTAGCGAACCCTTATCACCGAGTCTTTCGCCCTCCACAGAAAAAAATTCGACAGATGTTGGAGCAAGAAGCTCTTGGAGTGTCCAACCTCGGGTAAACCACCGGCTGTGCTGAAAGGCCGATTTGCGTGTCTGCTGAGAGGATGTGTCGTTTCCCATAGGACCACCGACCGAAACATCGGCTAGGTACACGTAACATTTTGCTGCGTCACGGTACCAGCGGAACATGGAGTTGACGGCCTCAGAAAGCTCTGCGCTGCTCGACTTGTCTATGCAACAGGTGTCGACCCAGAAGTAGTTGAGATCATCTTCTGCAGCATGTTTCCCGCAGAACTGGATCTTTCTATAGCCTGTTTTGTCTTTGCCTCTGCGCTTCGTGATGTCTTTAAAGGTAACCTCTTCGCCATCCGCCCCCCAAGTATGCGACAAGATAGCGTAGGGGGGGATTTTATCGCCGATAAACTCGGTAAGGCTAGGTTGGCCGCCGCTGTCTAGTTTGAGAAGACGCATGATGACAAGGCCGTTGGAGAGCTCCAGAGAAGAAGATTCGCAGAGAAATATATAGGCGTAGTGTGGCTATCGAACATCAAAAGAACGATGCTGAGGATGGTAAGTGCACACGCAATGCAGAGCTCGCCGTCATAGGCAAGGGCCGGTGCCCGTGCACATGCCAAGCATAGGCAGTCCACAGCCATAATTAGCCTCACAACATAGGCTACCTTTTACATTATAAAATGTAAGCAGGTGGGGGCCAGGTGTCACTAGAGATAGAGAGCAGATATGATAGGTGAATTGAGGGTTCTCGTGTGTATTGTGTGTAGTTCATGTATGTGTCCTCATGTGTGTGTGTAGTGTACAAATCAGAGGCTCTTGTAGTACTGTGGTACAAGGCCAAAGTAGTGTACATGGTCGGTGCATGACAGGGATGTCTGTCAGACATTGCAAGAGCACCCTATTGACAATAATACCTCAAATCCTCTATAATTTTCTATACAAACAAAGTAGCTCAGTCTCAACGCGTTACCTGTCAACACGATCAAGATGTTGCCCCCATCAACCCCCCGCCACCGATACCTCTCCCGCAACGAACGCCTCCAAGTGCAGACTCTCCGTCTAGCTGGCCACACTCATCAGTTCATCGCAGACCTCCTTAGTATATCCTGGAGACAGGTTGGCTACGCAATTGCCAGCGAGCGCGTTACGCCAAAGAAACGATCTAGTCGACCCTCTAAGCTCAGCGATGCCCAAGTAGATAAGTTAGTACAATATGTTAGGCAGTCGCGCAACTCTCGCTAGATAAGCTTCTAAGAGCTTGCAGAGGGCCCTTTTAGGCACTGGGGCGTTAGGAGGTACGCTATTCAAGCTGCTCTTTAAAAACGAGGGTATACACGCCGAGTTGCCTTAGCTAAGCCACCCCTCTCTAACTAAAACAAGAAGGACTGCTAGGCCTAGGCTAAAGAACATAAAGACTGGACCCTTAATTAGTAGAGGATAATCCTCTAGAGCAACAAGACGTAGGTCACAGGTAGGAGGCATAGGAAGAAGTGGGTAACAAGGAGGCCTAGGGAGGAGCTTAAGGATACATGTATAGTTAAGAAGGTTCGTAAGAAGCGTAGTTAGATGTTCTAGGAGTGCTTCTCTAGGAACTAAAAAGGACCAAGCTTGTTTTAGGAGAAGGAGTAGAATACTATTAACAAGGAGAGCTACTATAACTAGATTGTTCCCCTTGTTAATAGCTAGATGCGTATAAATCCCCACCTGCAATTCATGCAGGATAACGCTCCTAGGCACTCAGCAGCTTATATAATTAAGGAGCTTTAGGAGAGAGCGATCTATCTAATCTACTGGCCAGCCTTCTCACCAGATCTCAACCCAATTAAGGCTGTTTAGAACAAGATGAAGGACTATATTAAGAAGCACTATCTAGATTTGCCTGCGGGGAAGCAGCGTACATATGATCAGCTTCGTAGTATAGTACAGGAAGCTTGGAGCTTAATTAGTGAGGAGCTACTTGATGAGCTCCTTGCCAGTATGCCAGAGAGATGTTAGGCTGTAATTGACGCAAAAGGGGGCCACACGAAGTACTGAGATTTGTATGTAATTATCGATAGGAATTGGTTTAGCGCATTCTTTAACATTAGTCAGACATCCCTGTCATGCACCGACCATGTACACTACTTTGGCCTTGTACCACAGTAGTTAGTTGTTCGAGCTTAGTCATAGGACCGTAGTCATGTGACGGAGCTCTGGCGCTTACATAAAATATATCTGCAAGAAGAGCTTTCGTTATAAGTAAAAAGTAACATTTTAGGCCTTTGTTCGCTTCAGTTAGAGCAGATTAAGATAGCTGTTTAAAAGACTTTCGTGTTCCTAGATTCTGCCGCCATACCTAAACCGCCTCTTGGCGCGGCTCTTTCTAATGCCGGGGAGCCTTCTCCACCGTCCCGTTCGGTCGCGACCCCGACTTCGTCGACCGCCCCGACATCCTCGCCTAGACCCGAGAGAAGTGCGGGGCCCCGGCCAGTCGCGCTACTCTCGTCGGTCTTGGGGGTGTAGGGTATGCTACCTGCTCCTGATTAACCGCGCCCTACGTTGACGATACCGATACCGCAGCAAGTCGCAGCTCGCCATACGGTACTGCCACGATGTGCGTGAAGCGTCGCCGCAGACCTAGGTGTTCTGGGTGCACGCTAGCACCCGGGCACGCTTTGAAGAAGCATACCGGGGCATCACAGATCAGCTCAATCTTCCCGGCCGAAACGACCCTAAGATCAACACCTCCAGCTGGTGACAAACTGGCCTCGCGACGAGGGTAATGGATCGTAGACCATGGTTTTGGACAATGCAGATGACGTTGGGGTGTTCCATCCCAAGTGAAAACGAGGGAGTGGCTGTCGTCATTTGGTGAGGCAGACTGGTGAGACGAAAGTTTATGGCATTAATGGCACAAAAGTTCCCTAACAGGAGCTTTGAGAACTGGGTAGGATGTTAGACACTGTTTCCTTATGTGGGCTAATGTTTAAGAGTGAGCTGGCTCAGGAGGAACAGCTAGGGGACTGGGCACAAGTGCTTAGCAACGCTGGATGGTACCTATGAATGAAGGGGCAATATGTTGAAGCTGAAAGGAAAGTGATAAAGGCAGTGAAGACAAGAGAGAGAATGGCGGGGCAAGACGATGTTAGTACGCTGGCTAGCGTAAACATCCTAGTGTCAGTGCTGCAGAATCAGGGGAAGTACGAGGCGGCCAAGGAGCTGAACCAGCGAGCGCTAGAGGGAAGAGAGAAGGCGCTGGGGAAAGAGCACCCCTACACCCTAAGTAGCCTAAGCAACCTAGCCGCCGTGCTGCGGTGTTAGGGAAAGTATAAGGTTGCGGAGATAAACGAGCAGTGGCGAATCTTCCATGTACTTCGTAACAGTAAGACTCTGCAAAGAATATTAGCACGCAACGCAGCCCGCAGCCCGCAACCCAAAATCGTAGATTACTAACCACATTAGAGTAGCTTTAGCAGAGAAAATCACTGTGAGTTAACCGAGGGATGGGAAAGCGTTAGCCCTAGAAGCTTCACCAGTGAATACGCGCTGAGGCCACTACCAATTCGGCCTTATCGATAGGGTGCGGCGCAGCCACAACACAGACCAGCTGTTCAGCCTTGTTGCGGCTGCATCCCCTCAAGCTCCTCCGCCTAGACAATGCCGTCGTCCTCTCTTTCCGCCTCTCTTCTATACGCATCTGCCACCTGTGTCGATTTCCCGACATGGATCCGCTCAGTATTACGGGTAGCATCATCGCGGTTCTCAGCTCTCAGCCAAAGTCCTCGGGTATTTAAACGACGTTAAAGATGCTTCGAAAGGCCGCACACAGTGCGCTATCGAAATCTCGAATCTTCACAGCCTGCTTTACACGCTACATGATCGAATTGAGAATAGAGATTCCACGCAGCCATGGCACATCACCGTCCAAGATCTTGCGGTCAAGAACGGGCCGCTCGACCAGTTCAAGCAGGCTCTAGAAACACTACAGAGCAAGATAACAGAGGAAGGTCGATTAAATAGGGTTGGCAAAGCCCTAGTGTGGAATTTCGAGAAGGAGGAGATTGCTAGCATATTGGATCGAATAGAGCGTTTGAAGTCGCTAGTAGAGATCGTGTTACGGATGGATCATTTGTAAGCTTCCCTACTAGCACCGTAGAGCGATGTTGCTTACCTTTTAAAGCAAACTCTCTCAAGTTATCAAAGACGATACCAACTTCGTTCGGACGCACGTACCTGGTATCCAGTCGGGCGTAGACGAGATCCGGCAAGATCAAATCGCCACGAAGCACCGATCGGACGACATGATAAAGCGCAGACAGGAGGGGACCGGCCAGTGGTTTCACGAGACGGCAGGAGAGCGCGAGAGACAATGGGAAGGCGAGAAGAAGTGGAAAGACATAATGGAGAGTCGCCGACAAGCTCGTCGTTGCTTCAATTGCGGATCAGAAGCGCATTGGGAGAACAACCAGCGCTTCCAACAGTACGTATTACGTTTGATACGTTCCACTTCATTACGGTCACGTGAGCCGTACGTAGGGAACAGCTTTTTCAACCGTTACGTTACGTTTGTAAATCTTAAACGTACAAACGTATACGGTTAACAGTCTTGGCAGTGAATGTTCCACAGCCAAGCTAGCTTTCTTAGTAATTTGCTTACAAAATCGCAAGAACGGGGAACTCTTTGCCTGCAGAATTCAAACGTTACGGTGCTACGTTTGGTCAACCGTACGTAACGTACCTAGGTTTCAAACGTTACGATTGTGCTACCGTAAGTCAGGCTCCTGTCCAATCAAACGTACGTAACGTATACAAATCTGAGACGTAACGCTGACAAAGATGGTAGTACAGTAACAGTTACTTCCTGTTGGAAGCCCTGAGAACAACTGCCCAAACAGCTGTGGTAGATGTGCGATTATTGTTTCAATCTAAGTAACACCCTACTAATGACGATATACTTAGGTCTCTACCCAGGACACAAGGCATCAAAGTGCAGGCACTCACTCCGTTGCTTAAAATGTGAGTCTTTGCTGACGTATAACGTAACATGTGGCTCATTCATTTTTCCTATTAGGCAGAGGGCCAGGCCACATAGCTGAAGATTGCCTTAATTTAGATTGCAACACCTCCATTGTCGACCTCCTCGAGTTGCTTGAACTACCCACTCATTTGAGTGCCCGCGAACTTCTAGCAGAGAAGCTCCAGATTCGCGTTGGTCCGACTGGAAGCGCGCAACAAAATCTTGCTTTGCATAAAGCATTACTGAAAGAGCTCGCTCGGAACGGTGGAGAGGTACCATCGAATATTCGCAACTGTGATGAATGTGGGAAATCTGGTCATTGGGCAGACCGTTGTCCTGACGTGGTCGGTCACGTATATTCGGAAGCCTTGGAGAGAAAAGACGGTCAGTCGAAGGGAGATTATGCAAGAGAAAATAACATCCTGTCGCCGACCGAAGACTTCCAAAAAGGTCCCGATACTCCTGAGTTACGCCATACTTCACCAAAAGAGCCAGATGAAGAGGATCTCGAGATGGAAAATCTCCATAATACTGAAGATGTTCTCTCGGCGTGCGCAGATGAAGAAGATTCCGCCGATGATAGCTGGGAATTAGGGTCCTGGTTCTCGAACGATATGCAGTCGAATTCGTCAAGAACTTCATTTTCATCGACGACACAGATATCCGCAACCGACGCCTTTGCTAGCCTTCTGATTGCTGACGATGAGATACGATCACTATGCGTCAACGCCATCACGGACCTCAATGTCGGTCCCGCTAGACTCGAGAGGAACCTCCGTCAGCTGCTTTACCGATACTCGAAAGACCTGAGCGAGGAAGCTGCCTCGCCCGCACAGCTCATCGTTGTCAAGTATCTTCAATCTAGATCTTGGTTACAGCGTATTGCGAACAAGGTACGGCGAACAGTTTGCGAGGAATCTAGCAGCCTCGATATTGGCAAAGAGCCGCTTGATCCTGGTGCGAAAATCCAGCGTTTTCTAGACAGCTTGTCACGGCCAAACGAGAGCGTACTGGAAGAGCGTTCCTCTGAATCTAGCTCTAGTGATGACGATCAAGAGGGGGGAATCGACGAACCACGAGAATTCAACGTACAGTCACTCGCAGCCTTTCTATCTAATAGCAGAGCATTCCAGCTTTTGAAACAAAATCTGCAAGACTTTGTCTTCTCAACGTTCTCCTGTAGGCTGGACCGCGTCTCGCAACGCATTCTCAAACAAACTGGCGGAGCCTTAAACAAGGACACGACCATGCTCCTGAGCGTGATTTCACAACTACATTCAGTCAACCCAGTCTCATTTTTAGTTTCCGATCTTCATGTTTCACTTATAGACAAGTGGAAATATGAGGTCGAACGGCTTTCTGGAACTACATGGAACTGGTGGCCTCTACGGGAACCGGTTTATCCGCTTCTTCCTGGTCACATTTACTTACTATGGCAATGCGTAAGCCTCAGAGGTTAGCTCGTATGTATTTACTTGTAATCATTAACATACTTTAGAGATGTGGTGCTCGCCGTAGAGCTCAAGTTCCTGTCTGGGTTGGTAAGAGTTTAAGTCGAGTCTCGAACATGTTCAAGAGCAGTTCAAAGAGTACGCTTCCGACACATACGCAGAATGTCGCCTTGCAAGCACAAATTATCTCAAGAAATGATGCCGATTCCTCTAAACAAGGCTCAAATGAGGCGGCCCGAGGCAGCTCTGGAACCGCAAACAGTACTCCGCCAAGGATGGCCGGCTACGTCTTCCTTGGCGTCAAGCGTGGAGGGGAGCACAACGTTGCAGAGATTAACGTGCATGGACTTGGGGACGACCAATTTTTCAAAGAACTTCGAGCTGAGTACTACAAAATGAAAGGTTACCTAAGACGCTTTTTCAGTGTCTGGAGATTCACGCACTGCGACTTTGTCAAGGTAAAACTGGATTCCCGAAGGTTAGTAGTATTCCAAAAGTACTTCCACTAACGCGATTTTGGCAGTTCGAAAAATTCGATTATGATTGTAGCGTTCCTAGGGGCGACAGCTTGCCTGAGGATGATCCGGACTATCGATACGTACCGAAGCCTCGAAAACCCTCGGACCGATGCCTCCAATAGACCCTCACGAATTCGAGACAAGATTCTACTCATGCTACGGAGGTGGTCAACGCCATAAGCATATCCTTTTTTCTTGTAACAGCGAAGTCTGTCGACCTGATGATGATGCTCTCGAACGAGTTCCGAAGCTCATCAAAGCGCTGACGGTTGGAATCCCCAAACGGGGTTACTTCTGGGGTCTGTATGCGCACGAGAATGTCTCTTTCTTAATGGTGGCCCTATATCACTTGCTTTTGCTTGGGTCACCGTTCGCTTTTTGGATGTGCTGGCTCTTCGTCTGGAACCATCGGGGTGACCTGCAGAATGCTTCTATTCCAACGACTCTAGTGGCTACTCTCTTACCCATGTTTTGGTTACATCTGTTTACCAACAAGGCCCACTGACGAGGGCTGTTATCCAAGTAGCCGGATCCAAGAAGTCCCAAACCTCCACATAAGCACTTCGTCCACCCTCAGTTTCCCTCTGAATTATCTTAGTCTAGCATTTCTGACGGTCACTTGAAATAAATTAGTAGAACGAGCTTATCTTTCGCTGTTTCAAATGTCATGAACGTTGCGCATTGCTGTCGACTAAGCTGCTACTCCACAACGGCGCTAACGCGCTGTGTAGCATATGGTTTTCACTAACGTAACTTGCTCTTCTTTACGTTATCATTTTCTCTACCTCATAGAGAGCCGGGGATCGTCGTCAATATACAGCCTATGAATTTGCCACAGCAAAGCTTCGAGCATGCTCCACATCAAGTGGTGGTGAGACTGCTATTTCTAGAAAGCGCTATAGGCCCGAGGATTCGCCACTTCAGCATTGTTAAATGGAAGAACTCCTCTAATAAGGCTAGCAGGGACGACGGCTGAACCACACCTGCCATAGGGTTGTCGGCATAGTAAAATATCTGAAAAACGTATTGAAGTGTTTCTCAATCAAGTCAAAACTTTGTCTATTGCCCTTTCAAGCCCGATATGATGCCCACTTTCTCTATCACCTGCGCGCCCACGCGCCCACGCGCCCACACGCTCATTCCATTCCCCCTTTCCACATGCATCACGCATCAGCACCTCTCTTCACCTCTTATGTAATCAAAATCCTCTTGCCCGTTTCGTCGTATCGTATCGTGTTGCCTCGTTCTCGCTCCACCCTCGCTCCACCCTCGCTCCACCCTCGCTCCACCATCTATTCAGGCTCGGGAGGCGCCGTTTCAAAACGCGAGATCGTGCAGCATTCTATTGTCGGGTGTCGGATGCACGCACGGGCGGCGGGTACCTGCATTTGCAACGTTTCAATGCTTTTGCGAGAGTGTGTATTGTGGAGCGAACTATTGATTTGTTTCAAGACGAGATGGACGGTCGAAATGGGAAGGTGGGTGGATTAGATTTGCGGTGACGAGTGAGGTACGGTACGGTGTTTGAGGGCAAATACCGGAGAAGGGATGGATGCGCATGGGGAAAGGGGAAGAAAATGAGGTTGTGCAGTGTTGAACTATTGATTTGTTTCATGAGGGATGGTGAAGCAGGAAGAGTGGATGTGTGCTGAGTGGGTCTTTGTGCTGGGTATGTGGCGAGCGACAGAACGGCAGTTTGGAAGTTGATACGCGAAAAAAATATGCGCATGTGAGAAAGAGAATAGGATGATTATGCTTTGGATACACGAATAGTTGAATTGCTTTAGAGAGGGCTGAGCAGCGACCAAAATAAAAGTGTGCGGGGGAGCCGTGGATAAGGAATCTTTGGAGCTATGCCTTTGTGAACCTCACTTTGTGGCCTGGAGGCAGAGTATTCGGAAGAAGTAGTTTTTCGGTTGTCATGTTCTATACTGCACGCGTATCTAATCTCTCATGCAGCTAGACAGTGTATGCAGGCACATCTGTGGTACTCACGACCATAGCCGCATGCGATGTGCTACTTCGAACAGTCAGTCCCCTCCAAAGGCATCAGTCCCCTCTTCTCCGCCCCGCCCGTGAATTTCCCGCGACAATCGCCGAAGTCAAAAGCCACAACGATCGCCGCGCAACGCCAAGTCTCCGCTCCGCTCAATTCGGAAAGCCTTTCAGCGATGATCCCGACGCCACTTGCATTCACCAAAGCTCTTGTGTCCAGTAATAGCTGATTCAATATCAGCCACGTTATTCGTATCTGCAAAGAAGTATTGGATCATCGCGCATGTTTGAGAATGTTGGTCTAATCAGGAGACACTGGAGACACTGCGTGTGGGCGGAGAGGTTCATGCAGAACATCTAATTGTGGCTGTTGTCCACTCAGCCAGGAATGTGTGCAGAGACACACCCAGATCCAAATGAATTTCTTTCCACCGGTTCGCATCCTTGACTTCTATACACCATTTTCCACACCGATGCACGAGAAGGCATTAGCAGACATTTGAAGACATTCCCTTCTCCCCCCCCCCCCCCTTGGCCGGGTCCCCACGCCGGCCACGGGTAGCTCATCCACTAGCGGAAAATCTTTCTAGCCTAACATCTTGGATCTCCGCCCACTGCTCTCGCCAACAATTCTGGAATCCGGACTCTTCGAGTTTTGGTTGGTCCCCGCACAACTTTGTGCTTCAATCCACGGTTACATGAAATGTTTGTACACTTTTGGTTGTGCCACGCGAAGACCAGGAGGCTCAGACCCAGGAACGTGTTCACGAATTGGGAAATTCCTTAACCCGAGTCCCGAGTCCCTGGGTTCAGATCCTTGTTGTCGAAAAGCCAAGAAAATAGGCGATAATCCGTCGATGCCACGGCACGACGTCGATCCTTGGTTTGGCAAGGCGAACGGTGATCCGGAGAACGAAACATGTGGATTTGAGTTGCAGCATGCTGGGCTTGGCTTGGGGTCTGGCTGGATACGAGCAAAAATAGATGCAGACCAGCAGGCCCTCACGGCGTCCATACTGCAAGTCAACCAATCATTGAACAAAGACGTGAGGCTCGGGCCAAGCTGTCGGGTACGCTATCTCGTTCTTAGAACCCGGATCGACCGCCCACGACTAGCCTGGCCGGATGTGGAGTTTGGACAACAGCTGTAGCGTCCCACGAATACTCTATTTGGAAGAACCTTGCATGGCTCGTGCCATCACCATTAGCGCGAGTGATGGCAGTCCGGCGATCCCTGCTCAAAGAAGTTTACTCTCAGGTCGCCGATGGTCCTGGGATCAGGGACCGTGTCTATTCTTGGGATGTTGAGCTGTATGCTGAATCTTTGAGCCGGGGCTTAAAGCAACCTCTCAGTTCTGAGGATGGAGAGAATATAAGTTTACTTCGTCCCGCTCTCCTTCTAGCCATCATCAAACCATCTCTCTCTCATTGTAACCCATTCGAGTCCGTTCGCTAATTACACTTTTCCCTTCATTCATTTCATTTCGCCACCATGCTACACAAACTCTTTCTCACCCTGCCCCTGCTATCACTGATCTGCCTCGCGGTCGCCTCTCCCTTAGAACCACGCGCTCCTGTCCCAGGCCTCATTGATGCCCTTCTAAATGGCGTCCTCTCCACGATTGGCCAACTCATCAAGGATGTGTTGAACGGCGTGAAGTCAGCACAGTCAGGCGAGATTTCCACGAAGCCATTGATTTGTTTATCTTCTGTTGACAAATGCTGCATCTGTATGTTCACTGATTCAAAATATATTCGCCATTTCTCACAAAATCTAGGGTATGATGTCTCCAAAGACCTCACTGGGCGCTTCAAAGGCGCCGATGGCCAATGCAATGACAACGCCCGCGCTGCTATTCGCATGGGCTTCCACGACGCCGGCGCCTGGGACAAATATTCGACCAACGGCGGCGCCGACGGCTCTCTCCTCATGGACTTCGGCGAGATTGACCGCCCCGAGAACAACGGACTCCAAAGCATCCGCCTCATCCTCCGCGAAGTCCAACAGAAATACAAAGTCGGATACGCCGATCTCGCACAGTTCGCTCACAACCACGCAACGGTAACATGTCCGAAGGGTCCCCGCATTCGCACATTCGTTGGCCGCAAAGACGCTACCAAAGCAGCGCCTAAGGGCCTTCTCCCCGATGTCCATGACTCCGCCGACAACCTCATCCAACTCTTCGCCAACAAAGGTTTCTCAGCGCACGATCTCGCTGCCCTCGTCGGCGCCCACTCTTCCGCCAAACAGCGCTTCGTCGAACCAGCAAAAGCGAACTTCCCGCTCGATACCACCCCCGGCATCTGGGATGTTAACTTCTACAACGAGACACTGCAGAAACCGCGCGATGAGCGCATCTTTGTCCTTCCCAGTGACGAGGTATTGAGCGTGCATCCGAAGGTTAATGATGAATGGAAGAGCTTTGTGGGTAACCAACCGCATTGGAACGAGGATTATGCGAAGGCATTTGTGCGGATGAGTTTGTTGGGTGTGGATAATGTCAACGCGTTGAGCGATTGCACGAGGACATTGCCGGTTGCGAGGCCGAATGGGAAATAGAGGATTGGGACAAGTTTGTAAATAGGCGCTGGGACTTGGGCCATGGAGTCATTCGTGCTCGTCACTGAAGGCTGGTGCATCGGCAGGACACGTGCTTCCTAAGGAGTTTTCTCGGTTGCTGTCCGCGCGGGGACGGCGCATCCCATATTCGCAATGTATAATATATGAATTCGTAATTGGAAGCAAGTTCGACCCTTCCTCATTCTCCTGTTGTTGATCCATCGTGGCACTTTCCGCATTCTTGCATTTAATCAATAGTTCTAAAAGATCTCTTTAACTTTATCATCGTTCAAGGGTCTCGCCGACGCATCCATGCTGCCAGATTTCGGCATGTGATCAAGAGCGAGGGAACCCACCCGTCACCTGCATGCTCTGATATGTGGCGTTACTAACGACTTCCGCCGGAATGGTTCACAAAAGCAACTGCTCACAACGAAGTACGGACGCGCCTGCTATCAAGAGCGCGAAGAAAGCGACAAGCGGACTGCAACTACATGCTAGAAGGTGGGTAAACCTTCACTTGCCCGGGTTTACACAAGAAAACACTTCCTGTCTAGTCTCACGTCCATGAAACCAACATTCACACCCACATCAGCCCGTCTATCATTTCGCTATGCCTACTTTTCTTGTACTACCAGAGGGGGCGAGATTTTGGCCTGTTATGATCCGCAATGCGGATGAATCCTTCACCTTAAGGTTGCTCGGCTACCGCGTCCCTGAGAGTTCACGAGTACTCCTGACCTTTCCGCCAGGATGTCAGGTTGACACTCGAGCACAGTCTTATCCCGACTACTCATTTCAGTGCAACGTACACGTGATACCGCCGCCTCAGGGTTTCCATCCGTCTTACACGACCCCGGGCTTCCTGACGAACGATTTGCTCGTCTTCGAGCCGGGAGCAATCTCGGATGTGCCTATTCACGATTTAATTCCATTCGAGCCGTTCTCGCAAAACTGGGTTGATACATCGCCCGGAGGTATCGTCTCTTGGCAGGGGCCTTCACCAGACATTTCGGTCAACACAAGTAATTTCGACGCCATGCATGGCGGCTCGAGTGGGCAGCAATATCAGGGACCGGGCGCCTTTGGAAATGCTGGGGGATTCGGATTCGTGGATGAAGCCCAGGGTTCGCAACAACATTTGGGAGGCTGGGGCGACTTTGATACTATTGGGACGTTTGAATCCATTTTAGGAGCGCAGCAATATGGCGGGTTCGATCTTCCTATGACACCGAGCTCCGTATTGAACTCCAATGATACCCATGGACCGGGGAATTCAGGCAAGCATACACACGTCCGGAGCGACGGGGGTTATGAGCAACAGGACAAATGTCCTGCCGACGGCCACATAAGACCCGGATCTAACTCTCTTGTCGTCTCTCGTTCGGCTTCAGTCTCTTCTACGGTTCCGGGAAGAGATCTTTGCGCCTCTCCCAAAACCGAGCCTCATTCTGGTGCGCACTTGGACTTCGACTTGTCAAAATTTGGTGGGAATCCAGATCCCGAGTCTACCTGGCTTCCTATGACTCCTTTATCTCCACCCCATGGCTGGGTCTCGGGCAAGGAAGCCCGCGCTTCTTCAACAGTCGATCCTAAGAAAGTTACGAGCTGGGAACCCCATTCTTCGATGAACCTGACCCCGATTTCTACGCATAGTCACGAAATTGTTCCACCGAATCGGGTTCCGGGCCCCGGGAAAGAAAGCGAAGGAATCGACGAGGACAAAAACTTTGCAGCAAGGAAGAACAACACACACTCGGAAGGCGCAGCTGTTCAAGTAACACAAAGAAAAAGAGGAAGACCCCGCCTGAGCAGTTCTCCTTCCCTTACCCAGGAACAGCTTGATCTTCTACTCCAACATGTAGATTCCGGGATCTCATACCGGCGTATGTCTCAAGATTATTTCCCTGGTTGGTCTGCTGCTGTACTCAGATACCATGGGATGCGTGGAGGAGGACCCAGTCATCCGTCTCGTACCGGCACCATTGAAGAATATGATCTCCTGATCAACCTTCGGAAGTCGGGACTTAGTTTCGCGACTATAGCTAAAGATCATCTCACCCGTTGGCAGGCCCCAGCATTGCGAAGGTGGTACCAGCGAGACCCGTACCAAAGGATTCCCAAACTTACTAAACAGGACGAGAGTCTTTTGATGGAGCTCCGAGAAAAGGAAAAGATGAATTTCGGGGAAATTGCCGGACGTTACCTCTCCACCTGGTCTCCCGTAACTTTGAGACACAAATACAACATGTTGAGGCCGGGCCGAGCTGCATCGAATCCTCGATATACGGGTAAGACTTCTCGATACATGAAAGACGTCACTTCCCCACGTCCGTCCAACGATGTCCCGAATTCAGAATCTGCCAGCGCAGAACCTGAAAGCCAGCCACAAAACGGACAACCGCTCAATTCAACACCAAACGAACGGGGAACTGTTACCAACTCGGACGGGTCTATGCCCTCCATCGGTCTCAATAGGGACGAAGAGCCGAAAAGCGATCTCAATTTCAGTCCAAACCTTCCAGACAACAGCATAGGTGAGCCCAAAGGCCGCCAAAATCTTGGTACTACGACACCCTCAGAGCAGCGATCTTCCAATCTTCGTAGCCGTGGCGACTCTGCAGAAGAAAGTGCTGAGATGTAGGAGGAGGGGTTTGTAGATGGCTAAGCAACGTGTTGTTTAAACTTACAGCTCTCTTCGAGGTCTAAAAGACCGAAATCATAAGGATGAGAACGAAAACACTGGGAAGAGATGGATTAGGACAATAGGTAGCTAGGTTCTGGCATCGAAGGTTGTGGGGAAGCGGCAATTAGATAAGGCCGTTTGAGACACAGCTTAATGCATTACTACTTTAGTAATCAATGAACATTTCTCATCGTGTCCAGTTGATTCTTCGGAACCGAAATATGAAGCGAAAAGTCTTTCTTCTAAGCTTCGCATTTGTTCCGATGGTCCTAATCAATTCTCCAGGCATTTTGTTCGCGTTATCCAGCTCGGTGTAGTGTGCGAATGTTTCAGCTCTCTGGGCCCTGACACCGCAGGACGGTTCTCGGCAGTCCGAAATAAAGAAATCAGTCGGATATGCTCGGTAAAAGCTACCAGATTTCCCCCATCATTTCTCGAACATAGTTGCAACTGCACGAAAATCACCAGCCATGTCGGACCACGATAAAGCTTCCATTGCTACGCATAGAGATGTCAACACGAGCATCAGGAAAATATCCCGGATTACGGAAATGCCGTCTCTGTAGTAGCATCAATACCTTTACTGCAAGATGGAGAATCCGCCAAGAGCCGTGTTATTGAAAGGCGCGTGAACGACGATAAAACTATCACAATCAGAATCGAAATAACAATTCCACTGAGGGCAACTGAGATGGTCCCAGAGACTGTACACGAGAGGTTGGCACAGGCTCAAGATGAGAGCACTCAAGACCAAAATGAAGCCGAGAAGCCTCCCGAGACAAGGCAAGGTCATCTACCACCACTACGCATCCTCCTGCAGTGCCAGAAGAGTCACCAAAGCAGCCCGCGTCCGCAAAAGACCTTATTAGTACACGCTATCGGGGTTCATCATCGCCTCTTGATATCACTGGACTCACTGCTCTGACATATCCGCAGCGAACTGTTCTGCAATCGCCCGTATCAGAGCCGGAAGGACATGGTGATGATCGTAAGCACCCTCATTCACCTGAACCTCAACAAGAGGGCGTAATAAAACAGAAGGCTGAAGCGAAGAAACATGAAACACTTGGTGGCCGTGAGACCGGAGCTACTTCATATGATTCAGATACTGAACGTTCAACTAATCGTCAACTTCGGTTAAAGGGCTGTTGAATCAAGAAGTTCTGGACACCCTAGCTCCCCACCTCGAGCCCATCGTGAAGCAAGATCTTGTCATCGTTGATTTCCATACTCGTGACATTTTCACGGGGCAGCACGCTTATAGTGCAGCTGAGCTTCAGCGTGGGGCTGGGACACGAAACGAAGCAAGGATCGTGAAATTTTTACTATCTCAGCCCGATATCGATTCGTTTTGGTACCCAATCTTTCTTCGAGGCCGGGATCGGGCATGGTGCGACTCCGCGAAGAAGATGTCAGGATAGGGTGAAACGATGATGGTTGGGGCGTTGGATAAAGATCAAGCGACAGGATGAGGAAGTTGGACTGGAAGCGTAGATTTGAGCACGTAAGTCATGTACCCAGGTATGTAGGCAAACTTTGACAGCAAGGGAAGAATGACAGGGAAGAATGACTGGAAAGTCTTGGAGCCTTTAGAAAATCGTTTTGCGTAAAATAGGTACTTCAGAGAACATGGCTGGTGAGTAGTGCCTTGAACAATGGGGCAATGCGAGACATAAGACCGAATCCCAGATTGTTAAAGTTAACCCGACCTATGATAAAACGAGGAGCATACCCAGTAAGATTTTTCCCCATTCCAATTGCAGTCTCCGCGGGTGTAAAAGACCCGTGCGCGGGGGCGTCAGCAGCGGGCCCAATTTCCCGAAGCGTCCTAGCGAAATGTTATAGAACTATGCTTGTTGGGGGCCAATATTGCCAAGTGTAGTAAAGCGTCGTAGTCCTTCAAGGATATATTTCGTCCGTAATCTCGTCGCTGGGACATCGCATTGTCGCTTGACAGATTCCATCAGAACATTTGCATTAGATATTTTTCATGATGCCGGTAGCTACGCGAAATGCTGATGGCTCGTGGCCGTTGATGGAGACACCATCGGCCAAAAAGGATGTGGTAAGCACTATTTCAGAAGCAATTGTTCTGCGATTGGCATTGCCGACATCATCATTCTTCGATTCGTAGCACATGAATTCAATAAAGTTCTAGGGTAGACAACTAGAAAAGAACACACCCTCCGGCTGTCTCCCGCATATTTCCATATTTATCTATCCTTACACGAATCCACTAACGCCAACCCCAGTCCACCCACCCAGCCCACCACATCGCCAACGAAATGTCCTTCGCCCACAACGCCATGATCCGCGGCCTCAACGCGCTCTACCTGCAATCCCCGCATATCCCGCCCTCCACCCATCTCGCATCCGACTTTCTCTTCTTTGCCGCCTCCTGGTCAGCCTGGGTCCTGCACCACCACATCCTCGAAGAAACCCAAATGTTTCCCGGCTTTGAATCCGTTCCCGGAGTGCCGGAAGGATTCCTACAGGGAAATGTTGAGCAGCATCACGCTTTCAGTGCTGGACTGGAGGAGTTTAATGAGTGGGTGAGGACGACGGGGAGGGATGCTTATGATGGGATTGAGCTGCGGAGACTTATTGATAAGTTTGCGGATCCGTTGTATGAGCACTTGAATGCCGAAATCCCGACGTTGTGGGCGCTGGACTGTGTCTCCGCTACACACTCCGCGCAACTCCTGCAAGTTTACAAAGATTGCGAGAAGGAGGCAGCAAAGCAGGATCCGTTTGTGGTGCCGCCGATGGTGATGGGGTTGTGTGATGCGACATTTCAGGGCGGGAATGATTGGCCGAGAATGCCATTTGGGGCTGCGTGGGTGATTTATTGGGTGCTTGGCTGGAGGCATAGAGGGGCGTGGAGGTTTTTGCCGAGTGATGGGTATAGGAGGCCGAGGGCGTTGGCTTTCTTGGGGAAGAAGTGAAGAAGGGCAGTGGGGATGCAAGGTGGAAAGATACAGGTGGGGTGATGTATTTCTTCAAGAAGATGGGCATGGCTTCGGAAGGGGCGGTTCGAAATTGGTGGTTTTCCATTCTATAAGGTTTTTATACGTATGCACAGCCGTCTGACGCCGGAAAATAGTCTGGTCATTTTCTTCTTTTTATTGCTGGCGGAGTCGGCAACGTTGTCTTCGGTTCCCTTGGATGTCTTCTTCTGTTTGTTCTGTCCGACTAGGTTTTCGCGTGACGAGGCCTTGCTTTTCTTGTCGACCGGAGTGACTGCTGAGACATTTACTTGCTCTTCGCCTGCGCCTACATCGCCATAGTCGTCGTCATTCTGATTGATTTTGGTTTTCTCCGGTGTCTTGTCCTCTTTTACGGTGATCCGCATGCCATGTCTGTCCCTAGCTGCTGCAGGCGGCGTTGTAATGTATTCCGCTACCGCTCTGAGAAAATCTAGATGCTGTTGCACATCAGGGAAATTTTTGGTGTCTATCATACCTGGTCCAAGCCATTGAGACTGCACCAGTTCTTCCGCAGGAATCGTAATTGAATGTAGACCCTGGAGGATCATGTCCATCTCCTCCTGTGTCGGCGATCGGTGCCGCCACGGTCTAGGTCGAATATTGAGCAGTGCGATTGCGACGGGCATGGAAAGATCTTCAAACTTCGCCGCAGCACTATTAATGATTTCCAAATCTTCCTGCGTGACTCGTTGCGCACGCTTTGAGAAAGCGACGACCCGACGGTGATGGCCCCACCAATCACGGCCTTTCTTTTTGGGATCTTGGATCATGGTTCGCCAGCCAGGAAAGTTGTGAAGGGGAATTGCTTTGTATCCGGGGCCGTGGATGTGACCAAATACTAAGAACTCATGGTTGGCAACTTGAGGCTGCTCGTACTTGTGGAGATGAGGAACATGCCAGGCAAGCACGCCGTCGACAGCCTGGGTGTCCATGATTGCGATGTGAGCACTGCCGTTCCTATCCTCAAGGAACTGTGCATAGCAAAGCACAAGTTGGAGAGAAGCCCCCCAGGAACTGAACGCAGTTATTGGCAAAGGCTCTCCCCGGATATGTCCGCTCGTCATGTTATAGAGTTCCGTTTCGGTCATTGAGTATAAGTCGAGGTTTCGATTGCGACGGATTGCCGGAGGGACAATTTCTGTGGTGGTGTTGATCGAGACTCGCTCCCCACCACCGCTCCCCGGAGTCCAGGCTCGGAAGAGATACCTGGGTACATGGTTCTGTCGAAGCTCTAAAGATTTACACGATTAGTATTCTCCTCAGAGGTCAAGGGCTGCGTTTGTAACGTACCTTCAAACTCTTCTCTTCGCTTGCCAGTTATGGGCCCTCGATTATTGTAGTCAAGGGGCATTGCTAGTGTGTACGTTGCAGGGGCATACGTCGCCTATGATCTGTTGGAACTATCTCGGATTCTGTAGCGCAGTAAGAGGAAAGCCCGAATAGCGTGACCAACTCCAGGGGAGTGCTATAAAGCAGAATACTGCAATATATGATGCCAAAATTGTCTGGGGGAGATTGGATGTCGCCAGTCACGAAACTAAAACTGAGTTGACAACAATGCATTATGGCCATGCGACTCATTTCAATATGATCAGTGTGTGGATGGTACCGATAGTTGCAAACCATGGTTAGGATGCTCGCCAGTTCGAATCTTTCCAACAACCCTTTTGACAGCTTTTCTACGCAGGATGTATTACTAATTTAGCATGGTTTAATACTCGCTTACCCGAGTCCATATGCTCAACAAAAAACAGTTCATTCAGACCAATGGCTGATTCCATGGGCTCTGGGGGGAATGCTTTTGGCGGTACCGAAGTATCCAACTACCATCATGGGATTGTCTCGTGCAAGTTATAACTGATCTCAACAGTGGAGACAACCTAATCTGGATCTGCCTATATTATGGGACCATTTGCTAACGGCCGGATGATGAAGTAAGGACCTCGGGAGTCTTGAGCGCTAAATCGGCACCAATGGTAAAAGTTTGCTTTTCTTTTTCTAGAAGGATCCCAGAATGATTGTGAATTATCTGTGATTCTCGTGCAGCCAGTGTCAGTGTTGGGGTCGTACGCCACACTTCGCCTCGCCTTGGGAACGCCACACGAGGCGGGGCGACACCCGGAACCTTAGCCCATGCAGGAACATCGTCTGTCCCTCGACCTCTACGCGTGGGAGTCTCCACGTGGGATAATGATCAATTTATGCAACTAATTCTGGCTCCTCCCTTACATCGAAAGATCCCCACGATCGGTCTCGCATTCACTTGGCATGACGCACCTAACGTGCATTATCACATCGTCATCCATAATCCGCATCTCCATCTTCCACCATCATCGACATTACAGCAATGTCTCCTCTCACTCAAACGTCATCGCGTTTGTATCTATCCGGGCCCCACGGACTCCGTGGGAACCACTCTTAAACAATGATCTCACACCTCAAATCCATTCCGTCTGTCTATAAACATGTCTTGCTCACGCGCTTTCCGTCTATCTCGATCTCTCAATCCCTCAAAACTCCTACCAATTAAGACACGTTCCAGATCAGCTTTCCTCGGCTGTCCATCTCCTCTCTCTTCATCAAGACATACTTTCTCCACATCCACAGTCTCCAAAATGCCAGACACCCTCACGCAACAGGAGGTGAACTCCAAAACCGACCCCTCAGTCTCAAAGCAATACGACAACGAAACCCCCAAATCGCAGCAAATCCAAGAATTCTACGATTTCGTCGACAGCAAGAAGATCGGGCTTCTAAGCACGTTCCGCGAAGGCGTCGGTACGCATTCCCCCACCCATGCATGCACCTTCCCACTTCCCTCTAGCCCACCTCCCCTTGTCATCGTATTTCCAAGCCCCAAATATATGCCCAGACCAACCCTCTTCACAGGCCCCGTAGCCCGCAGCATGGCCACCGCCTCCCGCCGCGGCCCGGACTTCCTCTTCCTCGCAAACGTGCACTCGCAAAAGTTCGCCGACCTCTCCAACAACCCCTCCGTCCAGATCACCTTTCAGGACTCATCGAACATGGACTGGGCGTCAATCACCGGGACTTGTACGACCACGTCCAACAGCGACCCGCGGATCAAGGAACTCTGGTCCAACGGCACCAAAGCCTGGTTCGGGGACCTCGGGGACGGGAAACATGATGGGAGTGCAAGCGATCCAAGGATGACGCTGATTGAGGTGAAAGCTAAGTATGTCGTGTATTGGAAACATACTGTTGGAGCATTGGGGTTCGCGAAGGAGGTGGGTATGGCGGCGTTGACGGGTAAGGTGGCGAATACGGGGGTGACGAGGGAACTGAAAGAGCAGGATCTCGAGAGTGCGAGGAAGGAGACACAGGCCTGACTCGGGGTCCGGGGCCGAGGGAAAGGTAGCAAGATGTGATGAATTTCGGGTAGAGCATCACGGTTATTACACAACCTCGCAATTGCAGTATGGATACTTGCAAAATGGGTAGATGGTAGTCTTGTAGTACGGAGAATATGATAGGCATTATCTTAGGCTCCCACCGTCACGATAACCGACCATCGAATGCTTTCACCACCATGTCGAGCGGTGCGATTCCAAAAGGGTATTTTATTTCCTTTTCGCAGCCATAGTCTAACATGTCCGTACCTACTTTTAATAGTATTCCCCTGGGCTTCCGGTCGACTATCTAATTCTCCCATGCTGCCTGCGTCTCATATTCGGAGAAATAGACTTTTCGCCTCTCCAGCGGTTCACCACCGCCGTCGCCGTATAGGAAAGCGTATAATTGCTCTATACTATACCCTACCTAACACCACCAGGAGAAGAACAAGCAGACACGGAACGCGGACATATTACCCACATTCCAGCGCAACCCCATGCTCTCACGAAACCGAACTGAGTCGAAGCTGGCGTTTTCGCTGTTTGTAAGTGGATGTTAGGTGTAGGCTTCACCATGAGACACATAACGCTGGCCCGGCACCTATCTCCCGCCTTTGCTTCCTTCCAAACATGAATGTGAATAGCGTGGAGGAACTAAGATTTAAAAGGGTATAACATAAGTAAGCTTAGAAAGTAAGTGACCGCGGCGTGAGCGAAGAGCGAAATAACCGCTATTGTTTTATTGGTATAACCTAACCCCTCCCACACGCATCACACCATCACACATATCGTATCGCACGCCGCAGCAGGAAGGAAATGATATGACATAGAGGGAGAAGAGTTGAGCAGTAACGCACGCACGCAAGCCGAGTGATATACGATAAGATAATACAACCAGGAGGGTCCTCTCTCCCTAGATCCACATCCGCATCTCCGCATCCACACCATCCCTTTCCACTATTCCAGCCAGCCAGTGTGTAAACATGCATAGCTCCATTCTAGGCAGCCAGCTGAGGCGCGCCCGCCCCAAACCAAACTGAGTGTGTCTGTGCATCCGTCCATCTCGTCCCTATCAAGTTTGCTTTGTTCTGTTTTGTTTCCATTTTCATCCCTATCCGCAGCCTCGATTCATTTCCCACCGGATTTAGGGTCGTGCTTACGGTCCAGTCCGGTTGTCCGGTTACCTCCTCTACCGTTTCTTCGCATCGACCTTCTCCTCCAACGTCCGGACATAGCTTTCTATCCGTTGGACAGCGGCTTGGAGAGCCTAGAAGAAAATCAGCCACATCACCTACCAATCACCCCCCTCACATCCCCCATCCGTCAACCATCCACCCTTGCACCCTCCACCATCCAGACAACAGAAGAAGAGGGGGGGGAATAAACTCACATATATATCCTCCGTCAACAACTCATTACTAACCCGATACTCGTCGACAACATAATAATACATTCCTGCACCTGCGGCTGCGGTACCGAGGAGGAAGCCGAACATCCTAAACACATGCATCATTAGCGTCACCCTTTAAACCTCCCATTCTCCCCCATTAACCCTCCCCCATTCCACGGCAGACAGGCAGGCAGGTAGGTAGGGCAAACTCACCCTCCCCGAAAAGCCCCAACAGGTTTCTTGATCGAAGCCGCAGCGACAACTTCTGCCCTCATCATGCTTGACGTCTGGAATGCGCGCGTCGTTCTCGGAGCAGCGGTTCGGAGCGCCGGAGCGGAGAGTGCGAGGATGCGGGATAGAGGGGCCATTGTCCGAGGCAATGGCGGTCTTCAATTCGGGGTCGTGTATAGAAGGATTGGAGGGTGTTTGGAGGGTGTTTTGTGGGGTGTCGCGTGGTCGTCGTTGTGTTGTGTGTGTTGGTGTTTGGGAGCACGTCGAGTGACGTTTTGCGGGCGGAGCTCGGTAACTAGAGCTCTGTCTTGGCGTCCCGGAAACGAGGCTGGTGGGGCTAACCAAATCGGGCGGAGTAGCATACCCACCACACAACAAAAGGTTCCAGAGTTTAGACAATACCGCCTTTCCGATATTTCGATTTTTTGAAGAAAAAGCGATGCGCCGCTCTAGGAATGACGACCATGGGGTAGAGAATGCAGTCTGTGAGGGAAAATGGTGACGGTTTGGTGGTGCGGTAGAGGAGGGAGTTGAGGGGGTGGATGGAGAGGTAGTGGATGCTTGTTTGGGTCTGCATTTTGGGGGGATGGTTTGGGCGGGTAGATGGAGGATAAAAAGGAAGTTTAGCTCTTGAGGACTTGGGCTTGGGGTGGATGTCTTAAGTATTTATTCTCGGGCGGATGCGGATTCCGGAAAATTGTTGTAGAATACTTACTCAAACGGTGGACCATGGCTGGGAGAAACATGCAAGCTTTTTCCGAATAGGTACCTACTGTCCTGGGCACAAAAGGCAAGTTAGAGCAAGGTAGCAGGTAAAGAGAATTCTAGTAGAGAGAAAGGGTATCACTGTCCGTCCACCGAAACCATGCATCTAGTGCCCTGTCATACTCATCACCTTCGCGATTATGCAGACTTCGAAGTGCCGCAAACACCACACACGCCCGCATCCCCGGAGTTGACATACTTGCTGCCATTGCAAGTCGCGCTGCCGCACTTCCAATGGTTGGGCGCGAGGTGCAGATCCAGAACATGGGAGCAGACCATGCAAACCAGTGACCCGGGTTCGTTGGCGAGGGAGCAAATCGGACAATTCACCTCAGACTTGGGCTGCATTATGCGGCGTTCTGTCGCTATAGTAGAGCCTGGGGGTTCGGGTCGGCGCTTGTGGATTTCGTCGAGGCGGATGACTTGGGCAGAAGAAGAGCCAGTAGATTTGGGAACTGCTTTTGTGGCGCTCAGATGAGGGAGCGTTGATGAGGTTCCCTTGCGGTTCGATGTCAAAGTCTGTTTCTGTCTGGATGGCGGCGGTAGGTCAACCCTCCGCTTGGTGTTGGTCTGCTGTTGAATCCCCAACATCTCCTCCATCTCCTTCAGAGCATCACCGTCCTTGTCGTCTTCCTCTTCGCAAATCTTGACCAGGGCATGCCCTTTGTCATCGTGCATCTTCTTCCCGTCGACATCGATAGCCGCATCGCTCTCACCGACCTCTTCGTACTCATCTTCCGTCTCGCTCTCCGAGTCCGTATCCTCCTTCTTCACATCCACCTCCTCTTTCTTCGCCGCACCAAACCGTGCCAATGCAGCCGCCGCTCTCAAATCCCTCCCCCGCTGGCTTTTCGCAACCCTTGGCTTCCCCTTCTTCGGCACGCCCCCTTCAAGCCTCACCTTCGCATCATCATCCGCACCCAGAGCCTGCCCTCCAGCGCCAAACTTCTTCAATATACGCCTCTGCTTCCTCTCCGTATAACTCAGCGTCTCCTTCTCCTTCCCAGCGTTCCTCCTCCTCTTCCTCCTCCTCCCGTACGTCCCACCACAAAGGTGTTCCGGAACATCACCCGCCCCCACACTCCCCGCCTCCACTTCCCCGGTCTCCAAACTCCTCCCCCTCCCCCACAGCCCCTCTCCGGTATACCCCTTCGCCCACAACTGTGTCAAATCCCGCGCATACACGTTCCGCACCGCCCAGAACGCTTTGGAATGGTTCATCTGCTTGCAGTGCGCGAGTTCGTGGACCATGACCATCATGACCCATTTCTCGGGCAACCAGTCTCCCTTCCGGTTCCGGAGAACGAGTTGGATAACTTCCCCGGCGTTGAAGTTGCGGCCGACGAATTCGTTGTTGACGGGGAATTCTTCGAGGGATTGCACGACGATGCTGTGGGCTTTCATGAAGGGGTAGCAGATCGCGGCGACGCGGTTTAGGAGCGTGAGGGCGGTCGCGGAGGAGGAGCCTGGAAGTGGCTTGATGAAGTTTATGAGGCCGTTGGGGCGCGAGGTGCGCTCGTTGAGGCGCTCGAAGCCGAGAGGCATCGTGAGGTGGGCATGCGGTGGTTGAGGCGGGGGTGGGGATGGCGCAGGTCGCGCAGAGTCGGATCGAGGCGGATTCGGTAAGCAGTATCGAGGAATGAAGACGTCTGAATGTCCGTTCGAAAAGCAGCAAGAGGTCAGTGAGATGTCGGGAAGTTGTGGGCTGCGAATCGCGAAGGGGGCACGGGGGGGGCGACGCACTTTGGATTTAGCGTTGGCTTCGGCGTTATCGATAACTACCCTAGTGCGGGCCTCACGACGCGTGCATGGCGCGCGGTCACCCCAAGCATACTTCGTATCCTGTTGTCTATGGATGACCCGGTCGTAGGTTGTGACACGGCATGCCATCATCGGAAGCGAAAGCGGCTATGCCTACCTGTACTGTCCATTGAGGCGAATTCTGACAGATGTACGGAGTACTGTTTCAGGCGTATTCTGACAGAAACCTACAGCAACCGGATACCGGACAGCCAACCGGACAGCCAACGAGACAGCAGCCAGAGAGCAACCGGACAGCACCAGACAGAAAGTCGACAGAGTGCAAGCTGTGCCTCAGGAATTAGCAAGCTGAAGCACCACAGGTGCCGGGACATCACTGGCCGGAGACCTGGGCTCTGGAAGTGCAAAAACGACTGTGTGGAGTCCTTCATCAACGACGACGCCCACCCTAAAGCTACCGTTCCTAGGCCGCTTTAAGTAATATTCAAGAACACCGGCCCCGTCCGTTGGTCCAAGGCTCTAAGTTGTCGAACCCTCCACCGCATTCTCGAGTGTAACGGCAGCAGCTCAAGGAACCGCTTTAGCGGGCTATCATGTGGAAAACATCCAGCAACCAAATTCATCCTAACCGGTGAAGGCGTCTCCATCGTCGAGGCGTGTCTCTCAGCCGCGGGAATGGGCGAAATGTGCGCTAGCGCGACCAGCAGCCAATCAGCAGCGCCAGCATACAGGCGCGCCCAAGCGGGTGCAGCCCTCGAACGGTGATGCCATGCAGCGTCTGGGAATTTTCCTGTTGCATCCATAATTGATCTCGCCCTCATCTCTGCCAGTGAGATATAAATCAGCTCCCACATTCCTCTGATGTCGGTCTTGAGCTTCACCCAGGCTCCCGGTCAACTTGTCATCGCTACAATATTTCCTCCTTAGATCTCGATGTCTTTGCATTGCGCAGTCGCTTTCTTGCTTCTCGGTAGCATCGGGGCCTTGCCTACTTCCATGCAGACCAATAGCACTGTACCCGGCAACGGCTGGTATCTTGGACCATCAACCTCGAAAGAAAGCTCGATACAGACGATTACGTTCGGCGTCCTCTCCATCTTCCTCGCCTTTGGGTCTCTGATTACTGCTATCTGTCACTACCGGTCAAAGAGACAGCCCAGGATATCCTCGCCACGGCCAATCGAAATCCAGGAGATGGATGATGGTATGTGACATTCTGCCCACAAGCTTTTCTCGACGGTAATTGATAAACTCAAAGTCGGTCCTCCAGGTAATGAAGCTGCTGCATCACATACTGCCCCGGAAGCTCGTCCTACCACCGATTTTCCAGATGCAACCTCGAATAATCAACCTGGGGCTTCTCTTTCCAGTTCGATATCGTGTCCCAGTTCGGCCGCGAGGTCTCCCGCCGCAGCGCAAATCCCACCAGATGCGAATTTCCCGTACCCCGTTGTCGAGCCACGGAAGACTGGAGATATCGAATTTCCTGCACCTAGTGCGCCAATCTCGAGAAGGGTTAATACTTCAACTCGACGCGATTTCCATGGCGAAAGGAGTGTATGGTAAATATACCTTATTGCTCCCTGACACCTATGCCGCCCGGTTCGGTAGCGAACATGAATAATACGGCAAGCGAATCTACCAATTCTACGCCATGCTCTTTTCTCATGACTCGATACCCGCAACTTCTAAACCTCATGTTCTTTCTATCGTACTCCTCAATCCCCATTCTTGAACTTGCCCATCTCGGTTCCCCTTCGAGAAAATTCCATCTCAATGTATCAGTAATGAACATCTATTTGGCGGGTCGGAAATTTTGGATTACATGGGTCGGGGTGGCTAAGATGGGTAGATGGCGGGTAGGCGGGAGGCGCGTCCCGTTCTGTTTTGAAACGGTGGTAACTACCCGTGAATGAAAACGCGAATGCGCCGCGACCCCAGCCCCTAACTCCATTTCTACATTAGTGTCTGCAAAAATAATGTATTCGGTACCAGTACCATTTTTTCGTACAACTTTCTGCGCTTGCGACTTTGGATGCATGCGTGAGCTCAGCTAGAATATGCGATTTTCTTCACATTGGCATAATAGAAACCTAAAGTAGATGGGAAATCTAAATCAAGGAGGGCATATCATTCAGCGAGATGAACGATGATATTATGCAAATGTTAACCTGAATTTCGGGATCTCATGCTAGCTACCCGTTTACGCAAGTAAGCCCCAAAGGTATTTTCGTCTCGCACCCAAACCCGTGTTGCAAGTATATGCAAGGACCCTAGGCGTTAATCTACTCCCAGCCTACGAAATCATTCACTGATAGGACAGGTTCACGAACCCCTTCAACTAACACGAAGTGTCTTCGCTCGCTTTCCAATCCAATTATCGGGGCGAAGTTCCAAAGGTTCGCTCGCGTCGCACGACAACCGTTTTCCAGGATCAAATATCGTCGCGCACGTCCATGCTTGACCAATGAGCGGCGAGATGGTACGACTACGCTACTCAAATCGACCAATGGGCGTGCTGACTGAACGAAAGCACGTTTGCTGTGCCACGTTTTCAGGAACCCCTCACCCCCTTCGCTGCATGCCGATCCCCATCTACCTGGGTGTGTGTGGAGTATAAGGCCGCATCGAATCCGCTCAACCGTTTCTTGAATTATTGAGCCCATTCTTTTGGGTCGTGTTCTTCAAACATCTGTCCGTAGCCTGGTTGAATTTCCTGCTAGAACAGAACGATATGCTCCCGTCAGTTGTGTACCTTGTGCCCTTGTTAGCTTCAATTCCTACGGTCAATGCCAAGTTCTCTCCAGTTGTCGACGTAGGATACGCGAAATACCTCGGCGTATACAACAGCGACCTTGAGTGAGTGCGCACTTCCACCTCCCATTCCTTGCTAACTTTCCAGCTTGAACACCTACTATGGCATCAAGTTCGCACAGGCACCCATCGGTGACTTGAGATGGAAAGCTCCTGTGCCAGTCGTGGAGGCAAAGAGCTACTCGGGTGCGGTAATAAATGGCACTATGCCGGGCCTGTCATGCTTCCAAGGCACTCCCTACTGGAAGACATCATCGTCTCCAACGATAACACCGCAGTCTGAAGACTGCCTTCTGCTCAACGTCATCCAGCCCGGAACCGCGAAATCAAACTCCTCGGCCAAACTGCCCGTGGTAGTGAGCATCCATGGAGGCGGATATACTCAAGGCGATGCAACCAGCTACCCACCCGTCGCATTCATCAATCATGCAAATAATGAATTCATCTTCGTGTCTGTGCAATACCGACTCGGTGCTTATGGTTTCTTGGGAAGCGAGGAAGTCACGAAACATGGATCCAGCAACGTCGGACTTCTAGACCAGCGACTGGCAATCGAATGGACGCACAAGCACATCGCCGCATTCGGGGGCGATCCAGACAAAATCACAATCTGGGGTGGGAGTGCCGGAGGAGGAAGCGTAACTCACCAAATGATCATGTACGGCGGCGTCAAAAACCCACCGTTCAGCGCCGCGATCGCCGAGTTCCCATGGTGGCAGAACATGCGGACCAAACAGCAACTAGAGAAGCAATACAGCACTCTCCTCTCCGCCGCCAACTGCACCACCCTCTCATGTCTCCGCTCCCTCCCCGAAGACCAACTCGCCATCGCAACCCAGCTCACCTACACAACGGGCTACCAAAACCAAGAATACGGCTACGGCCCCTTCTACTACGGGCCCTACGTTGACGGTCACATAATCCGCGACCTACCCTCAACCTCTTTCAAAAACGGCCACTTCACCAAAGTCCCCATGCTCGTGGACCGCGACTTCTACGAAGGCGCTTCTTTCACCAACGCCTCGATAAGTAGCTTCGAGGAAATGGCCGCCGATCTGAAAATCCAGTTCCCATCCGCCGACGCTTCTTTCACATCCCGCCTCTGGGACTTGTATCCAGCCTCCGCATTCAACTCCACGTTTTGGCGCCGCGCAGCCTGGTTCGGCGACGCGACCATCCACTGCCCGACGTACTACATCGCGTCCACCGTCTCAGCGTCTGGCCAAAAGATTTGGAAAAACATTTTCAACGCGGGGACGCAGGAGCATGCCGCCGTGGGACCTTTTCTGGCAGCCTTTCCAGAACAGCTGGGACACTCGCCCTCGGGTGCGGATAATGCGACGATTGGGTTGGTGATGAAGGATTGGTATGCGTCGTTTGTGGTGGCGGGGGATCCGAATAAGAGGAGTTGGAGTAATGTGACAAAGCCGTTTTGGCCGACCTATGACAAGGTAGCGAAAGAGATGATGGTGAATTACACGGGGATTGGGGTTTTGGATGATGCGATGTTTGATAAGACGGAGAGGTGTGCGTTTTGGTGGGAGAATGCCAGGGTGGCGCAGAATTGAGAGACGCAGATGTACAGAACAACGTGAGATCTTGAAGATACGTATACTTCAGCATATATGGTGCGTCGAGAGCTTACCTTCATAGTAAAGTTAAAAGTTTTAATATAATATTTAGAGATCGGTCACGGCATAAATTCAAACAAGAATAGCTAGATCGTATCCAGACAAATGATATGATGTTCATTGCCCAGTCCTGTCTTGTTATCCTCCAATACAGGCGGTTTCAACATCTATAGACTGTAGTATTCGTTATAATCGAAAAAAAAAATTTGACTGTCAAACAAAACCCGCAAATTAACAAGCTTAATCTATGTCACGACCGAACCGATCTACTACCATCTCCCAGATGGTGTTTCCAATGTACAACAATGAGTACAACAATGATGGGGGCTGCCAGGGTCTTCGCGATTCCGTGCCATGGATCGCCGCCCTCAAGTCCAGCCAAAGGCAATCAGGAGAGATGACTAAATATCATCATCCTCTCCAAATACCATAACCTCATCTTCCTCGTCCATCTGCTCCTTTCTCCCACCAACCTTCTTCTTTCCCTCGGCCTCCTTCTTCGCCCCACCCTTCTTCTTCTTCCCGTCTTCTTCCGGGAGGTCCTTCCCATCCCATACCAGGGTGTTCAACAGTCCGTAATACGTTACGGCTTGTTAAATTGAGGCACGTAACTTCTCACTTTGTTAGTACGTACGTACAGTATTAAGGAAGGAGCTTGCTACTTACGTACGTTTCGCGAAAAGTTACGACGTAACTTCTTATAATTTCCTAATATAGTTGCTAAGAGACGTTAACTTAGAGTAAATTACACGCTTCTAGAGCTAGTTTTTTTATAATTAAAGCGCTTTAATTATTTCTCTAGTAAGGTAATTCTTATAAATAGTAACAGTTTGTTTGCCTCTACTAAAAGCCCTTTTATAGTCGCAGGATGTATAGGGTACACTAAGGAAATTAAGGGCGATTTAGAAGAGCGTAGGGTAGGTATAACGACCGTTGGTAAGCCACTAAGCTAGCAGGTTGTGGTATATAGGGTCACCCTCCTTGGCTATGGCAATGTCTTCTTAGTAGCTGTTAAAATACTGTTATAACTCTGTTGTTCTCTGCTGTTTTTTATACAACTTTACGCTAGTAAGAAGGCTAAGGTTAACAGAGAGTATTTGCTTATTAGCAGAGCTTGCTCTGCTACTTTATGTGGAGGGCCTTTTTTTTCGGTTAGGGCTTGGCAGCCAAGAATTACTACTTTTGGCCTTTTGGGGCTCACGTAAGCACAAAAACGGCAGATCTTTGGCTACTTATATCTCTAGAACTATATATTAGAATCTTCTAGAAATTTTAGTATAGAGCTGCACCTAGATAAATATAAAGACTCTAAAATATCTAAGCTATAGCTTACGTAATTAAAAGGCTATTTAGCAAAAGCCTTTTTTACAAGTTTAAAAGTATAATAACTTTAAGGATAGCTAATAATAAACTATAGAAATTTAATAGTAAACTTTACTATACTAGTATCTATAGGTGCTAAAGTATCTAAGACCTAGCTTATGTAATTAAAAAGTTATAAATAAATAAAAGCCTAAGACTTTATAAAAACAAGTCTTTTTAAGTTAAAAGTAAAGAAAAAGCTTAGAAATTTTTAACTTTATGCTACTATATTAAGAAACTTTTACTACTATTTTTAGATATTTTAAGTTAGTACTATAGCATATATAATTAGAATAAAATTATTAAAAAAGTTAATTTATAACGTATTACACTACCGAACTAGCTAAACTACTAAACTAGCTAAAAAATTTATATATAAAAAACGTCTGTGCAGAACCGTGCATCTCTATAATTATATATTAGAATTAGCTAAAAATTTTAATATAGAGCTGCACCTAGGTTCTTATTGTTAATCTAGAATACTAGAGCTCTAGCTTATGTAATTATATAGCTATTAAGGAAATTTTAGTTTTAGCCCCTACGTTTCTACTATCTCTAGTATTACATAAGCTAGAGCTTAGATATTCTAGCATTATAATATTATAGTATCTAGTAGTCTACTATTAAATTTTTAGCTAATTCTAATATGTAGTTATAGAGATATATAGTTCTACATAGACGTTTTTTATATATGTTTTCTGCTAAGATTTTTTAGCTAGTTCAGTGGTTTAGCTAGTTTAGTAGTGTAATACGTTAGTTATAGATAATACTTTTGTTTAGAGTTTACTTTAATTATTTACTATAGTTAGTTAATATATATCTATAATATAGGAGTTTAAGTATCTAGGGTTTAGTTTATTATAGTTATATAAAGGATATATACTATAAAGTAGTAGAAACCTAATTTATATTATATAAAATAGCTATATATAAGTTAATTAGTTAGCATAAACTACTTTGTTTTTATAGTAGATTATAGTACTAAAGTATTAGCTATTTTTAATATTCTAATTTACTTTCTAATATATATATAGTATAACTACTATATTTAATAATTAAATTAAATTAATTAAATAAAAAGCTCTGCACTAACTACACTAGGGGGGTTCTAAGGGAGGAGCGGGCTCCCCCCTTAGCTTATACTACTACGGGGGGGTTAAGGGGGGTCTCCCCCCTAAAGAAAAAAGAGAAAAAAGAGAAAAGAAAAAAGAGAAAAGAAAAAAGAATAAATAATTAAATAAATAAATTAGAAGTTCTTTAACCTAAAAGAAACTAACCTTTTAATATATTTATACTATTTAAAATAGCTTCTAATACTTTATTTAAAAAAGAATACTATAAAAACTATAAAACACTAGTAATTTCTAAATATATAAATTATTATAGTTATTATAGTTTAATTACTATTAGTTATTACTATATTATATTAGTTATAGGTTTTTTAGCTAACTACTTATTTATTTATAATATTAATATATATATATTATTATACTCTATTTTTTTTAATTACAAGCTCTGCTGTCTTTCTACATTTATGTATAAGAGAAGTATGTTAATTATTGTTATAGTATTAGGCGCTAGGAAGCTTTCTCTAAGTTAGTTATATAAGCTTATCTAGCTCCTTGTCGTCCTCTCTATCGTTAACGTATTGTTAAAAAACTTCTTTAATTAAGTCTTTAACCTTTCTATACTACTTATAGTATTTACGCTAGTAGTCTATAAACTACGTAAATTAGAGCCTAGGGTTAAGTATAGTAGCAACAGCGTAATAGGAAATTAGTAGATCTATAACTATTTTCTCTTAGTAAGTAAGAAGCTTCTTAAGGCTATATAAGACGCCTAATCTAAGGTAGCAATTGTTACTTTTACTTTAAAGCTCTACCTTTAACTTTAAGAGCGCGTTGTAAAGGTATTATAGGTTAGGGATAGTTATCTAAAGGGAGCTGTATTTGCTGTTGCCCTTAAGGCGTTTAGTTATCTTATAGAACCTCTTAAGAAAGCTATAAAGGCGCTTAGCGTTATGCTAATCGTTAGCTATAATTAATTTATAGAGGGCAGCGTTGCTAGGGTTGTTGTTGTTAATAGAGGCGCGATTATGTTAGATAAACTTCTTAATTAGCTCCTTAAGCTTAAGGCAGCGTAATAGCATGAGGTAGGTTAAGTGCTAGCAAATCCTACTATCTTGTACGAGGTTAAGCGTACTACTAAGCTAGAAAGGGTTGTTTTTGTTAACACTAGCTTAAAAAGTTATAAAGGCCTTATAGCGTTTATAAGACGCTAGCATAGAGTTTATAAAGTTATGTAACTTTCTAACAACGCCTTGTTTTTAATAGAGCTTAAACTGTTCTTAAGGGGCAGCCTAGGCTAGATCCTTCTTAAATTAAGAGACTCCTTTGCTATAAATTATAGCCTTTACTACTAATTATATTATATGCCCTGCGCAATGGATGTGGTGCTTGGGCCTGAGAGGTTAGTTAAGGATGTTGCCTAAAGTCGTGATAGTAGAGTTGTCGTTATTAGACGCATTGTTAGCTATAAAACAATAGAATTTAGACTTAATTTTAAAGTTATATAATACTATAGCGACTTGCTTAGCCTAATTCTTGCCTATATAGTCTCTAAATAGGTTGCGAAAGCTAATAGGTAGGTTTTAATGTTAAAGGTTAGCATCTAGTTGTTAGTTAGTTGTTAGTTTTCCTAAGCTAAAAGTTTACCTAAAGACGCGCTATGTAAATAGCTAAGGTTAAGCTAGAGCTAAGGTATATACTAATAAAGTAGGCTACTACTCTAAGGAAGGAGAGGTAGTTTAGAGAAGTCTATATATTAAAGCTTAACGCTACCTTGCTCCTAGCTAATAGTAGCATTATTTAAATTGCCTCTTTTCTCTCCCTTAAACCCTAGTGTATGTATAAAGAAATCGTTGCGGCAGAGCTTAGTAGGGCAGCGAGAAGATTAAGTTAGTTCTAGCTAATAAGGCCTTAAAGGTTATCTAACGATGCTTAGCGGAAGGAGTTATCCTAGAGTATAACCTAGTTAACTAAGGCAGCCTATAGGGCTCCCTCCTGCCACTGCGAGTGGTTTACTATCCTGCTAGCCCTAGCAATACCCCCTACTAACGACGCTGCTTAAAAAGGATCTATGGGCTGTGGGACATTAGGCAAGAGCATAGGCTCTGTTTCTATTGCTACTAGATTAACGACAATCTAATGCCTTTTAAGTAGGTAGCTAACGATATAGTTATAACCATTAACTAATTTAGCAGCGTAATAATTGCCTTTAACATAGCATCTTTTATAGAGCTAAACCTTTAACTTTATACTGTTATCCTAGGTATATAACAAGTTAGCTCTAAACCTCTATATACGCGACTTCTCCTAATTGCTACAGAGCTAGCTGCTATGCTTTACGCGATAACTAAGCCTCTTAGGCTTTAACTGCTTGCTCCTAAGGTAGATGTTACCCTAGTTAATAGTAAAACAAAGGCTAGCGTTAAGATAATAATTACTAGAGAACTTTCTAGCAACGGCATTAAGGCTAGGCGTACTTTTATAGGAACCTAATAACAGCAACAGTTATAAAGCCTAGGCCTTGCCAAGTTAACGAGAGCCAGCGTAATGGCTAAATAGAGGTAGTTGAGATAGGCTAGCTTGTAATGAACTACCCTGAGAGAGCCTCTGGGATGAGCGTTGAACAAATTACGACATGCTTATGCTTATAATAAGGTTAAGGTTAAGGTTAAGGTTAAGGTTAAGGTTAAGGTTAAGGTTAAGGTTTAAGTTTGAGTTTAAGTGCAGGTTCAAGGTATCAAGTGCAATGAAATCTGCTTGATTTTGGCAGGAAAACTGACTTTTTAACATAGATTTTGATCACTAAGCTCCTACCTCACATCCTCACAAACCTCCTGCCTTGCATCCTCTCCAACCACCTGGGAGGTTGATATACGCGAGATTTCATCTCATATACGAGCTCCCGGGCGATCCCCCTGTGGTTCCCCACCAAGTCCGCACCGGCCGAGCAACCTCATACAAAATCTCGACCAATCAAGGAACCTTACTGGCAGTATACGGGCCGTAATCGGCTCTCCACATACCGTAGGGAACTTCTCAGATGGTCGTTTGCTACGTACGTATCACGTGATACGTACATACACCGTACCTACGTAACGTAGTACGGACTGTTGAACACCCTGTCCCATACCTCCTTGAAACTGTCCTTCGTCACATTCTGGTGGGGAAGTCCCCGCTGAAAGGCGTGCATTCCGGGATCGTATTGCCACGTGCCAGCAGCGATTCCCTTCCTCCACATTAGGATGATAAGCTCGCCCTTCATGTCCCTAACCTTGGTCTTGCACGAGCCAGACGTACGCTCAGGCAGGATGTCTCTAACGATTCGGGCGTATGGGATGTGCTTGATGTATGCCCGAGCGAGAGCCGCCTCTTCTTGAATGTTCCAGAAGACTTTTTCGGAGTACCGCTTGCGTTTGGGGACCGTTTTCTTCGAATTCAAGGCGGGAATTTGGGCCTTTGCGGGGGACTTCTTGGGAGTCGACTTAGTGATGCGGGAAGCCTCGACTTTCTTTCCCGGGGCCTTCTTGGACGGGAGTTTCTTCGGTGGAGCCAGAGCCGGCAGAGGACGAGATGAGTGAGGACCAGGGCCTGGAGTTGCGGTGTCCTCGTCGTAATCGATGTCATCTCCAGAACAATCGACGTAGGGAGTCGGCTGCAAGACGGGAGCGACATGATCTGATTCGGCTGGAGATTCTAATGTCGCGTCAGTATAATATGGTAGAACGGTGTTTAGTGACATACTATTCATTGGGTCCGCAGCCTTCTCCGCGATCGTAACTTGACGGGCCGAACGACGGGGAGGTCCAGCCGGCATATTGCGAGGTGCCTTGTTGGTTTTCTTGGAGACGCGATTGCTAGCCATTGCACACACGTTGTTGTTAACAAGAGGTGTTACAACAAGAGACAAGTGTGAATTTGGAAAAGAGTGGACAACGACAACTCTCATACACAAGCGTATAAAAAGGGGGACTTCGACCGTAGGTGGGTAGTGTTCAACTCAGTGGGCTGAAATCGAAGTCGGAGTTGGTGGGGAAAAGGGGGAGGGGAAAGGAGAAAGCTCGCCTTGAGCCGTTCTGATATAGGTAGCGCCGCGGTACGTTTGGCCATAATGCGCGGCGCCCGTAGCAACCAAAAAGAGCATATAAACGCGTACTTTGTCGTCTATGGTGATGAGCTCACTGTCTAAATGCATTGTGATTGAGAAATGAAGTGGTGATAGTGGAGGAGGATGGTTGAAAGGGATATATTGTGTAGTCATATCGCATATCGGAAGAGATTCACGTCGAGGATGATGATGATGGGATTTGGGTTTCGGTGAAGGTTTTATATGACGGAGAGAACCAGGAGCAATCGATATGGTGTACAGCCAAGGGGTCACGCAGGACCCGCACGCGGGCAGTGGAGTCGCGTGTGACTACGTGCTCAGCAAACCCGACGCGTTGCTGGTGAGTTTGCGAGGCTGATGCCCTGTAGATATGACGTAGTATAGAGCAAGCGAATTCAATTGACAGATATCCACCACAGGAACAGAACATTAACGCCTATCTACCCAAGTATTTTCAAGATGGAGATGCACGTGAAGCACACTTTAAGCGAATTTTGATGTGCTGAATTGACGATCAGCATTTGATTATGATCTAAATGAAGCTGCTTCAGGCTTCATGGTATCTGCATCTATTCCCCGATTCCCCTTAAATCTTGACGATGGGATGGATAAGTCTTATCCAAAACCAAACCTCCCAACGCTCTTCCTAGCTCCCAATACCGTCCATTCCCACTTGGTTCATTGTTTGACAAACAACACCCTCGATCATGTACTAAGGGTGCAATTCGCAATCAGCCCTGACCTCGATATCAAATAAACACCCCCCTATCCCAATCCTCATCCTTCCCACCCCTCGTAAACTGCAGTCCCGCTCGATGAAGATCCTCCCAATACCGCCTCCCCCTGTTCCCACCCCTTCCAGCACCATCTCTGTCTGGAGAGCCCGGCTCTTGGTGCGTAGGGAGGAAACGGGTCGATCTGGAAGTAAGACCTCGTGGATACGACGAATGCCCATTTTCGAGACCCACGCTCGTGCGAGGTTTCACTCGTCTTGGAAGGCCCACATCTTGTGAGCTTTTGCGGTTTTGTTGACTCGGTTGCTTGGTTTGGAGGATTCTTCGCTAGAGGCTGGTGCTTTTGGTGCATCTGCTGGTTCGTTCTTGTTGCCGGTAGTGTTGCTGTGAGTCTCGGTACCTTTTGCAAGGTTGTGCATTCCAGCTTTGGGAATTCTTGGGTGACCATACGAGTTGTCGTTATTGGAAATGGAGTTATCGATAACCATTTCATTGTCTGTCCTGGCCCGCTCGGAGCTCTCTTTGATTATACCCTTGTTTCCGTTTTGGTGGGTTTTTGAACGAGATATATTTGACAACCTCCCAACTGACTTCCGATTAGAGGCCATGGGGAGTCGAGTTTGAATCGCGTGTTGTGCTCAAATTGAAGGTTTCCTCCCAGAGGGCTGTAGGGTAGAGTATTCGAGGACCTGATGAAGTGCCAGGGGATCTCTTCCAAAGCCTTCATTCCTTCCATTTCTTCATTTTACGGAATAACGTGTCGTGAAAATGCGTATTGCCTGTATATATAATGGCCGTGGAAGCAAGGTGAACAGATTTCCTCACAGGAAGATATTCACCCAATCTTTCACCATCAGTGCGGCTACAAATACGGCTGTAAAGTACTACAACCTCCGACCACCATTAGACCTTATGATGGGTATTCCCCTAATCGTGAAGATCCCTCCATCTCCATTGTTTCAAGGAACTGTAACGAGTTCTTGAAGTATTCAATCCGCCTCGACAAGTATGATATATGTAAGCAGGGGGAGGTTCTGTTGATGGATTGTAGATGAGTGTATTGTATGTGTGTGTGTAATGTGTGATGAGCCGAGATGGCTATGCAGGAGATGAGTAAACACAACTACTTACAATACATGTTACTGCTTCTTCCAACAACATTAGAATGTCTAGCGGGGTTCCCCAGCGTTTCAAAATAACTACGGAAGATCCCGCCTCAAGATTGACTTGAGTCGCACTAGCCGCCTACAGTTCTCTCAGTGGTCCGTGATCAACGACTGCTCCTAAAGGCGGTTAAAGGGATTGCCCGAAACCTCGAAACGCATAACAGCCGCGCCCCGACGCGCCCGAAATGCCGATTGTTAACCAGTGTTGACAGTGACATAAACAAGTCGGTAGCCAGTGGGAACAGGAGTTTTAGATCAAGCAAAGAGCTCCTGGAATAGATCGAACGATCCTTCACGGTTCACGCATGGCATGGTAGTCTTGGAAATATTTGTCATTACGATGCTTCCAAATCCATTCCTTCGAGAACATATGGCAGAACGCTGACACAGGCCGCCAAGGTAATGGCCCTTCTTCGTCTTCCCGTTCATCCATTTGGTCCATAAAATATACACAGGGGTATTTGTAACCGAAAGACCAGGATGCAATCATCACTTGGACCAAATCAGGGCTCGGGAGAACCAGGGAAGGATTGCGCGAGCAGTTTCGTGCATCTCGCTTCCAAGCGTAGAATCGATATCATTTAATCTAGGTATATAAGTATAATTGATTCTACATTGACATCGCATGCCTTTTTCACCCAGTCGAACAGAAACAACGACAAAAAGATGCCGATTGCAGGCAAATTCAGTCGCATTTCCAGCTCCTCTGAGTTACTGTACTCTCGTTCACACGGTACCATGAGAAGGCGGGGAAAGGCCCATATAGTCAGCTATACTGCGGGCAACCTATAAAACGCGTTTAGCATGCACACAAGTTCGATGTGAAACAGAAGTGGATGTTGAAAATAAGGAGTATTTTCTCCGAGGCCGGATTCCGATCTTGGGGATTCGCGAGCCGTATGCCGCGTTGACTGATTCGAATTGTCTTGGGTGAACATCAGAAAACGAAGCCAAGTAATAAGGAGATAGAAGAATGATGCAAACATACACGCGTCCAGCCCTAAGCTTTTCCTCGCTCACCATGAAACTTGACAGAAAGTCCGATGATATTCCCGATTGCGCCGAAGAACTCACCCAGTATGCAAGTGTATCTCGCCTGAAACGTATGCCTGCATGACTGGGTAGCCGGTAGCTTGTGAGATCCATTTCTCCACCCTCAGGAACGAAGACTCATCTTGGCGCTTTCAGATATTGGCCGACGCATGATGATGCCCGAGCGACGCGAAGTCAATCCTGTTGCCTTGTGGGATAGGAGATACTGAATACGCGGGCGAACCTGTTTGTTGCTGTCACCAGAATTTGAGATCGTCTTGGTCAAAGTTCTTTCGGCCATTTGATGTTGAGCTTGATCCAGTCGCTTCTCACTTCCATTATGTCTAATTCCCGAGAGTTCATGACGTCAGGCCTGTTTTGAATTCCACAAGGAGAGCCACATAGATGTATGATTGAGGATAGGTCATGTCTACATGGTTGAAGCCCCCGTTGCGTGTGGTGTCTGTGAAGCGACATATGGAAGGAATTAATAAACTGTATCTATGGTTTATACAACGCTCCGCTATAAAGAACCCAAAGGCTAACCCTTGCAGCCTCGAACAGGAGAATATGCGGTGCTGAAACAAGAAAGACAGTAAAGGGTTGGTGAGAAGGTGAATTCCAGGAGTAAACGACGACCTCCGTCGTATTATACAAGTATGAATTTCTCCTGCGTTAATTCTATATCCTGAAGGCCGATGTAGGCGTTGTCCGCTATACCGATGCGGATCCAGTGGTCGCCGGTCTTCTGGAGCACCAAAAAACTCGTTACCTGCTTTTGAGGAACGGTGCGAATTTGAACCAGTCTGACCTCCGTGCCAGACTTCCAGTCGGTACCCGTTTCCAGAAAACTCCGAAGAGGGCCCTCTGAATCGAGTAAACATTCGACAGACACTTGTGCTAGCCTACTAGCTACCGAGACAATCGTGAAATGTGGATTGGTCTTCGAGGAGTTAATTTCGGTAACGCGTGCTATTGGAGCCTCTACCAAAAGCGCAGGGCCCCGTTCCTCTATCATTTTGTTCTTGCTGATGGACCAGATCTTATCGAACGGGACCCATTTAGCATTCTCGTCCGATGTCTCCCTGAGCCAGACCTTCACATCGCAATATGAGGCTCCTTGGGGTTCTTGATTATTGACAAACGCCACGCCTGCTGCAGTAAGAGAGAGCCAGGACCAAGTTGGCAACGAACTTCTTCGACCCTCCGACTTGTAACGGAACCAACTCCACAGGAGACCATCGAGGAATGCGGACAAAGGGGAAGGCCATATATGGTCTGCAATAGGGAGGGGGCTCTCTCCTACCGGGCTCCATTCCCCGCCCTCGGGATTTCTTCGAGGCAACAGGGGAATGCCCCAGTAGGTCCAGGATTGCCAGGAGCCATTCAAGATCCCCCGGAAGGCGTTCAATGTGTCTGATTCGTAGGTCAGGGCTCGCGATAGGTAGGCCAGAATGTGCTCTTGGAGTTCGTAGGTTGAGTTTAAATTTGGGTCAATGGATTTCGGATGCAGGACACTAAATGCTGGAAGCATCTCGTGGAATGTTGACTGTTTACAAACAAGGGCTACCTCGGTGTCCGTAAAGTACAAACGACGCGTTGAAAGCTGCTCTTCCTGATAGGTCCAGCCACGAGATGCCCACTTGGAGCTCTGGACCCGAAAGTGAAGACCTGGTCCCGTAGAAACAAAGCTATACGGTTCTAAGTTTGCATGATCTTGTTGTTTTCTGGGAACTGTCCCTGCCCCTGGGAGCCCGTGGCTATCATCGGAGCCCGCAGCGGCAATGATTGTCAAATCTGCAGATCGATATATGAGATCCATCATGGCTAGCTGAACCATCTTGACTGCAGAATGAACTTGATCGATGCAGTATCTGTCCACCCATAGATATCTGTATCCCAGGCATTTGGTGACTTTGATTGCATCTTGAATCGTGCGGGGACATGAGTTAACCGTGAAGGAAATACGGGCGGCCTCCTTGTCAAGTCCCTGGGCTTGCGGGCCCCACACATAGCTCAAGGCAAGGAAAGGGTCTTCCTCCGGTTTGATTCTGAGGATCTCGTCCACACAGTCAATTACCGTTAGGGGAACATGAAAGGGACTCCGCCTGAGGACACAAGAACGGTGGGACTCCTGACATACGTGGACCCAGTTTTTAATGGCTTGAAAATCTATAGCGTTTCTGTCAATTATTCGAGCTGCAGGCCAGCTGTGGAATGGAGTTGTGACGGGGATGATCGCTCCTTGGATGTCCCGGAGTTGCTCCCATGGATCAAGCGGAGAAATCGAGAATTTAATCCACGAATCAACAATTCGCAAGATTGGTAAGACGCCCCGGGCCCCATCACCCTGAAATATTGTATCTGGTTTGAGAAATTGTACACGGAGGTTGTATCTCCCCACCTCGAACTGGAAATCTCGTCCTCTTTCAAAGGAAATGGATATCAGATTGCATAGAGAGCATCGATGCGGACCGAGACTGAGAACTACCCCAACTGGGATATCATCGGACAAGAATTCGTTGTTTTGTTGTGACCCAAGGATGCTAGCAAAGCATTCTGATATCCTCGCGCACCTGCCGCAGAGAGTGGAGTTTGAAAGAGTGGTCTCCGTGCTCTGTTCAGGCACCTGATCGATATTTAGAATCGTAGACATATTCCACACCTGTCCGAGTTTTCGCTGGGAAGTGCAATCTATGTGAGCCGTATCGAGCTCCTGACGTCTTTGTGTGGGGACTGGTCAAAGTAAGGGAAAATTTCCTTGCTGTGATAACAACGCCAGAACCAGGGCTAGAGGTGAGGTTCTGAGGTGAAGTTCAGAAATGACATTCCGAGATGGCGTTCTGCGATGGAATTTTAGAGGACGAGAAGTTGCGAGACGAGAATCTGACATGAGGTTTTGGGATGTTTGAGATGAGATACAGATTCGGAGATAGGTTGGAGCCTAGTTTCCCCACTACCCCGCTCCACCTGGATGAATCCCTGTCAGCATCGCCACGTGTTCGTGTTATGGCTCCGGAATAAAAACTCGAGATTTCCTCACCAGTGAGAGCAATGTCTCTTAGCAAAGCCTTACCAATAAAACTTTCAAGATTTGTCGCTCTCATGTAAGTACCCCTCTATACAAAGCCAAGGCTAAGTTAGGTTGCACAGCATTCTACATATCTAGGTTTGTAGGTAGAGGTTCTTTAAATATCGATGAAACATCTGAACCAATATATGAAATCCTTTAAAAAAAACCTGTCTGTAAGCCTTAATCAATTGTAGCCATTCAACGACCACCTTCACTCATCCACCACACCAGGTAGCGGTACAATAATTTGACATAAAAAAGGCCCTGGAAGAGTTGTATCAGGAACCATTCAAGCCTGCGCCGACGTACTCAGCAACGCAAGAGCAGTTTCCTCTACCAATCGGCCACACCGTATCCGCCCAATCCGTCGAAAAATAACTCCTCATTTCATAGATACTCAGAGGCAGCATATCCGCTCTCACATCCTTCAGGCCCGGACTCACATATCTCCTCACCTCTGGGAATGTGCTCAAATGCTCCTGATGCAATTTTGGAGTCTTAGGACTCTGGCCCAACTCTTCAATGCACCTGTCCACAATCGTCTTTCCTTCAGGATATTTGGGCTACGGTTCCTAAAACGTCTTCACATCATTCGACCCCATATGCCTTCGACACAACTCCACAAGGTAGCATATCTTCTCAAACCTCCGTATTCTGAACGCTCGCCAGATTAACCTTGTTCCCATAAATCGAAATCTAAAATATCAGACTAATGATGCTGGGAAACTTAGTAATAAAGCCCATCAGATTCTTCCTTCGTTCTCCCAATCCCGGTTGGACGCTTCCGGCATTGAGAGGAGGTTTACACATAGTCACTTTAACAAGCTAGTAGAGAATGAAACAGATTGTTATTGTTATTATTACGACAAATCTAAGAAGCGAATGCGATTGAGAAAGTCCGAAGGTGTCGGTGTTGGAGTGGGGCGCGGGAGGCGTAGGCAGCAGCGCGAGGGCAACCTTTTTAAGTGGTGTGCCATGACGACCGGAAGGCTCCGTACAGGCGCAGCTTTCATGTAGGGATGAGGCGTTATAGCGCTGCAGTCACCCTGCGCAAGGATAGACTGTTATCAAGGCAGTCCTCTAGGCTATACTAGTAAGTACTCTTCTATGTACAGAATAGGGTATTTTCTTATATCCTACCACTGCTGAGAGCGGAAGATATCGATCATCGATTCATCGAAGTTTGGGCTGTGCATCGGATCGCCCGTTGATGCTCATTTGTCACATTATGGGAGGCCTGTTGGCGAAGAGGGCACTCATCGTAGCAGCCTTGCCGTCTTGCCCATATGCAAGCATTTTCACCTCTACCAGAGGAAGGTATTCTTTGCCACCACTCATGGGGGATCAGGCAAAGTTCCGATAGCCAAGATCGCCACCCGAATCGCTACTGCCGTCAAGATGGGCCGTGATAATGCGTTCATGGAAGCGCTAAGTCCAAACAGTCTCTGTGGGGAGACTACCCGGAAAGACTTCATCAATGTATACCAAAACATTCATCTCTTTTGCTTCCAGGAGAGTCTGGCTACAACATTTCTCTTGAGATGCTGAGTTAATGTTTAGGGAAGCACCTGCATTGTGATGAAAAGGGCAACGCTGTTGCTGCCTACCAAAAGGGCAAGGCCCCTGGTTGATAAAGATGTCGAAGCAACTCTCCGGAAAGCTCCTGCCCCTGGCCATAAGGAAGCTGGTAACCTATTCGCTCCTGTTCCCCAAAGCGCAAGAGGGTCACTACTTCTTACGTCCTGTAAGTTCGTACTTTATAAATAGAAATGGACCCTAACCAGATCTCGAGATAACACACTTCTTTCTACGTTGGCGACAAGACAGGGTCAGCAATGTTCATCCAATGTCTACCTCAGCCTTTTTCCTCCTGAACGGATTCCCTCATTCCCACTTTCGCCGCGTTTACGGGCTTAGTAACGAGCATTATAATACCCGAGAAACTTCCATCCCTCATGTCAAGTATCTCAGCAAATGCTTCGAGAAGAAACTGGACAGTATTGAAGACGAGGAGCTCCTAGTCGCCATCGCTGCACTCTTTCTCCATGCATCCAATGTTCCCGAGGAGCTTCAGCCTCCGTGAGAATGGCGTCAGAGCCCGATCTGGGAGCTAATGCAAGGTCAGCCCAACGTTCCGGAAGACGTCAAGGCAGGGACAAGAGATATGGGAAGCTACGTAGATGTACACGTACAAGAAATCACCCAGCTGCACACCGTCGAGCTCATCCTTCAAAACTGGATTATCCGGCATTCCTCTTCTTTCAAGCAATTTACGTCTTCTTCCACCATATCTCGACGACATGGTCTGCGCAACATGTTATGTCCGGTTTCAGTATAAGCGACTTGTCATTTGCGGGCTGTTCTCTGGAGTCGGTGCGGCTGCGAACGCTGGAGTTGCAAGCCCCAAAAACCCCGAGGGTCGTGCCAGTCCTCGCCTTTGGATGCGAAACTTTTGATTCTCAGATCTACCCGGTATCTCCATTGCTATACAAAAGCCCCAACTACCGTGATATGCAGCTCCTGGATGGGGAGTCGGGGATGTTGGGACTCCTTGGTATGATCAAACCGATTTTCAGGATACACACGCCAAGTACACTGCAGCGGCAAGATACGTTGCTCATCTACGTGAGCGTGTCTGGGGAAACGGCCCAAAAATATCCATGGATGACATGGGCAACGTCAGCATGTTCGTCGATGACCGTTTTCACCTCCCAACCCACATTCCATCCGCCTGGATTATCCTCGGGAGTGGGTTTCTCAACAGACGTTCACACCCACCCTGCGACCTGTTACGATTCGCTGCGAGTCAGCTCAGTATGCTAGCATTTCAGGCCATAAGAGATCGACATATCCTCCCGCTAGACGGCCGCCTCGTGGCTTCAAATATTAAGACTGGCGTCGTTACTTTCGCGGGGCTATTCTCACCCGAATCCACGGCAGCCGCCACATGCCTATTCATGATGCTGTACGAGTACAAAGAGAGGGGTTCGTCTTTGACTCATGTCGACGTAGACTTACTTCAAAAACTATTAGATGACCCCGTCACAAAGCGCAACTACTACTTCAGGGTCAAACTGATCGACGCTTGGATGTGGAAACTCTGGAATGATAGAAAAGCCGACGAGGTCGAGCGGCTACTACTTCGCGGTCTGAAACTCTTCACCTCGGCCCCGAACTCTGTTCAGCAGTCTTGGGGCTTCGGTCTTGATCCAATCCTCGACGTTCTGGAATTTTTGATCGTATATTACGATGTTCTAAATCCAAATGTGCAAGAGGTGGAGTCATACAGAGGCCAATATACAGCCTATTTCGAAGATCGCTATCACGACTGGATCCAGCGCCTCGCTCTTGGCTGTGGTGTAGGTGTTTTCGGGATGTCATTCTCGCGCTTACGTATCGAGAGCGTGAACATTCGGCTACAAATGAGCACCGACGACTCCCTCGAATTACACAAAGTTCTACAACGCAAATTCGGGCGGTCGGGCACTTCTTTTCCGGATGGAAACAAGAATGTGAAGCGATATGTGGAGAGGGATTGGGCGCACTTCAGGTATTCTTGTTTTATGCAGGTATTCGGAGTAGTAGAGGGAGCCTCTACAACCTTCGGAGAGATGGAGTTCGGCGGCATGGAGATGAAGGCGGGCATCTCGAAGGAGGCATATGATGCCGAGAGGATGGTTATTGCACCAGCCCTCACCGGCCTGTTGTTGGACGGGGATCTAACCAAAATCTTGGGTGCAGCTGTTGACTCTGATTAAGGCCCCCCAGAGAGTTGACAGCTGTACCCAATGTGATGGGTAGATCCCCGTCCAAGACTTTCGAATTTCTGATATCCGCCTCTCCTCTGAATTTTACAAGCACAAAAGTCTTTCGTAATTGTGTACATAATATGTTCCCCAAATTTAGAATGAGGAAAAGAGCAAGCAACGCACGCACAATCCACGTTTACCCTAGGGAATTGATCCGCGCACGATCACTTTTGTTGCACACACGATTCGGAGTTCGCTTGGAGATAGGCTATATCTCTACAAAATTAGCTCAGATATACACAAAATCAGCAGCAATTAAAAGCTCGCAGTGCGTCTAACAATCTCTGACCTTGGCCTATATTATTTGAGTGTGAGGTGGTCGCGCGCAGTCGCTGCAATAGCAACGTGGCTAGACCTAAAGATATTTTGTGGGTGCGCGCACCTTGGAGATCAGTTCAAATCGCCGATAGATGCTCCACCAAATCGACCTCAGGATGCAACCCCGTAGCTTCTCAACGCGATAGCTCTACTAATATTAATCAAAATTTCACGAAAAAGGGCTCATTTCAAAGTGCATCTCCTAATTGACAATCCTGGACCTTGTTAACTACTGGTTGTCGCGTTGTGTCGCTGAGAAGACTTAGTAGCGCATCTGTTGTGGGCGAAAATCGGGGCAAGCGAGAGCTCCCCTTGATTTATGTTACGGCCCGGGTTTCAACAGGTTTCACCATAGCTAGCTCCTTGGCTACATCAGGGCTATATAGCTGGTGCCGTCTCATAGATAGTCAATCAACGCAGTTTCCCTCCATTTCCTCAGAGCCAGCCTGCTCTGACAATTTTTTTTTCCCGCCAGATTTATATGAGAGTAACAAGAGTTAACGGGAATTGCTACTATGTAACAAATACTGCTTGATTTTAATTAACTACTGTAAATTAAAGCTACTTACTAATATAGAGATCTACGTAGTTATACTAAATGTTTTAGGTGTTTTTATAAAGTAGAAGGTGTAATATTAATAATTTTATGCGTAGCAGCAGAGCAACGTATAAAGCACTCTATAACGTAGAGAGATTATAGCTTTAAAACGCTATAGTATAGATCTAAGATATTAGGCTATAACTATAGGTATTAGTAGCATAAGAGGTAGTATACTTTCTACACTTTAGCAGCTCTGTTTTCGCGTAGGTCTTAGTAAGATCTTAGTAGGTTTCCTTAGCTACTAAACCTAAGCTCACAGAGCAGCAGAACATTAAGAAGACTACTATGCACGGCACAACAACGTGAACATATTATTCTTTCTAACCCATATAGTAATCTCTATTGTCAGAGCAAACTGGCTCTGAAGAGTGTGGGAAACTGCGTTAATTGTGAAGTAACGAGAGAAAGCTAACTATATACTCCCGGACCAGCCAAGGAGCTAGCTATGGTGAAGCCTGCTGAAACCTGCTGAAACCTGGGCCGTAACATCTATGTATATAGAGGAGCCTATATCTATATTTTTAAGCTTTTTAAACAGCTCGTCATAGCGATTCAGGTGGTGAGCAATCGGAGGGGAAAAAAAATAACCAAGGAGAGCTCTCGCTTGCCCCGATTTTCGCACACAACAGATGGGCCATTTTGTATGATCGTGTGCGGATCAATCCCTTTACCCTAATACACACACTCTCTCCCGTCTCCACACCTGTATTGTGTTCAACTTAGGCCGTGAGGAGCAAATAATGGCAAATGGAAGGCTACATGTCGTACAGTACGCCTGCTAACATCAGGTCCAATTCATTCATTGCGAAACTTCTGACACATTTATTTACAAGAACCTCTAAGGCAAATATCCGCGATTATCTATGGCGTCACACACACAGTCATACACACACACATACACCCCGTGCGCCCGTAACTCCTTTTGCAAGCTATTAACCACAATCCAATACAACTCGCGTTATTTTAGCCCATACCATTTCGGCGTAATAGTATATCTATCCTGCCTCACAAAATAACGCTCATTACAAAGCATAATCATAACACCCACAACCACCCTTACAAATCTGACTATACTACTAGCTAAAAGTCACAACAGCAGCATTAGGTTTTGCCAACTACAGGACTACGATCACCGCTCCGAAATTCCTAAAAAATCAGGTAGCTTATATAAAAGCACAGCTTCTAACCACCGATCTCAGACTCCTCCCTACATGGTTTTGATAACGCTTTGCTACGTTTTAGCATTGGGAGGGTTTCGTAGCGCACCTGCGTAGCTGATCTCGGCGGCGGAGCACCCGGTGCTAAGGTTTATAGCTTAGCTATTTATATTAGATGTTTAGTTGATTATTATGATAGGTATGATTCAAAGAGCACGCGGGTTCACACAAGCCCGTGATCGCAACAATAGTAAGCGCTCAAGAACTTTGTCACCTCATAGCATGACGCATTGGGTACCTTACGTAACGCCCAACCATCAAAAATTAAATCACATAAGTAGGGGAACAAACATCATAGCCCATCTATATCCATCCATATCCATAGTCTAGTCACGCATGGCGAGGATACATCATCCCTACCACACCTCGCACAAACCGCCTACCCATTCATACAAATGAACATCTTTTTTTATCTATCTGTTCGTCATATCTAAGAGCATTCACTCCTCCACTCACGATTTCGATTTCGATGAACTCCCCTCGCCGTGTTCACTGTCGCGGCGCTCGTCGTCTGCGTCGCGCGGCATCTGAATCCCCATCATCGCCATCAAATTGCCCGCTGGCCCAGGCATACCGGCTTGGCCTTTGAAAGCTTTGAGCATGTTGTCTACGAGATTAAAATCTTCGTCTAAGAGATCATCCTCGTCCCCGTCCCCGTCCTCGTCCACGTCCCCATCAGTGCCATTCGATTCTTCGGCGACGGCTGCGAGAGGCGCTCTGCCCTTACCTTTGCCTTTATCTTTCATTCCTCCTTTCGATTTGGATTTAAATTTGGATTCGGGGTTTAACTCCAAAGCCCCGTGACCGAATAGCTCTTTCTCCATCGCCTCACTCAACCTCCTAATCTCTTCCTCCTCCTCCTCCTCACTCTCTTCCGTCTCCAGCGCCAATCTCCTCGCTTCATCCGTCAGAGCACTTTTCTCCGCAGAATTCAATCCCATAAACCTACCCAACACAGCTTTATACTCCTCCTCGTCGAAGTCCTCGGGGCCGCCTTCATCGTCCGAGCTGTCTTCGGGGTCTTCCCACCCAATCCCGGGTTCGTGGTCCGAAGAGGAGGATAAAGAGTCGTTATCCATATCCATTGGATCGAGACCAAGGTCTCTTGCGCCAGAAAGGTCTGCATTATCGTCTTCGAGGAAAGCGTTAAAACGGGCTGTCATTTTGCGCAGGTTTTCGAGGGCGGGCGTGGTGCCGAAATCGGCGCCGGCGACGGAGATATTGACGTTTCCGGCTTCCTTATCCGTCTTTGTTCCAGTTGCCTTCTCAGTCTTTGTTCCAGTTGCCTTCTCAGTCTTCTGGGCATCGGTATTGGTATCGGTATCCCCACTCTTCTTCCTCTCACTCCCTTCTCCACCAATTACAGTTTCTTTGCTTGAATTTGGATTTGTCTTTGGATTTGGCGTTTTGGCAGCGAGTTCGCGCTCGAAGTCTCGGAAGTCGATGTCTAGCCAGCTTTCATCGTCCTCGCGTTTCTCCCACCCCCGAATCTCCATATCCGTCGGCATATCATCATCTCCAGTCTCTAGATCCTCGAGCAGGAGTTGAATTTCCTGGACCACGCGTTTCGACGCATAAAGCTGTGACGCTATAAGCATTTCCGCGCCCGCAGCCACTTTGATCCCAATTTCCGCCTTCTCTCTTCGCACCGACGTTCCAACTCTCTCCTCTCCCTCTTCTCCCCCTTCTCCTTTTCCTTCCTTCGTACCCACAATCTCCCCCACCTTCCCCCTCCACGGTTCCGGCGCACTCCACTCCTGACTCCTCAACTGCGCGAACAAAATCTTCGTAAACCGTACACTCACGATCACGAAATCCTCGGGTGGAAACACGAGCGCTCGTCCCGACTTCGCCGGTTGGATAAGCCGCAGAGAGACCGGGTCGCGGAGATAAAATGCCTCGACTATCGGCGCGATGTAATTTGGGTGGAGGTGTAAGACGTGTGCGAGTTTGCGGGGGAGAGGGATGATGGCGTGGTGTTGGTTGGATGGGATGGCGGAGGGGTAGGTGGATAGGCGGTGGAACGCTTCTTCCTCCACTTTCTTATCGTGTAGTAAACTCGCTGGACTCGTTTTCAGGATCTCTACGGCTTCCGCTAGCTCCAATGGACCTGGCGGTACGGACTTTTTCTTCAAGAGGGGTATCACGAGGAGTCGGTTATTGTGTATCCAAACCCTGTTTTCAGCGACTTCGGGGGTTAACCATCGCGGAAGCACGTTGGCGGCTTCGATGAGTAGGAATTCGCCATCAGAGTCGTGGATCCGGAGCCAGGCGTCTGGGATCTGGGAAGAGAGGGTTACGAGAAGGTAGACGATTAGCCATTCATCAGCAATACTATCTCCGTAATTCGTTTCCCCCTTCAGAAGCCAGATACCGGTATTGTTGCTGGTGGTGTTACTTGAGGTTGATGGGGAGAGCTTTTCCCGGTGCAGGGAGAGGGATATGGAATCGCGTTGCCAGATGTATTCTTGCAAATGGGTTTTTGTTAAAGTGGCGAGAGCGCGTTGGAAGGATTGCAGACGCTCTCGTGTTTGGAGATCGGAGAGCGAAGGGTTGAGGATGAAGATTGTGTAGGAGACGACGTCCTCGGGGAGGTGCTTGGGGAAGCCGGTGAAGCCTTCGCCGAACCATTTGAAGTCGTCTTGGGGGATGGAGGCCATGGTGAGAATTTTCGGCGTGGCTGGTTGGGGTAAATTAATATGGTGGAGAGGGCTCCAGGCTGGGTCCGTTTCCTGGTGTATTGCAGGGGCTACATGACCGTCATTATTGGGTGATGAGACGAATGGAGTGGTTCAAGGAAGTGGGATCTTGACTTGAGTGGTGGAGGTCTGGCTTGGCACACGTGCTTTCGCTTCCGCCGCCCGCGGCACACCCGCGCCGCGCCAGCCCCGCTTCGGCTTAGCAGTCTCGGTTCGGACCAGACCCCTGCACAGCGCCGTGAGCGCCTTTTGTAAACAAACACGGGCAACGTCGATGCTTGCCTCTTCCTCTTTCCTCCGCAACGGGCGCCCGCTCCGACTAACAATATTCCTCTCGCTCATGCGTTGCACATAACATAGCACAGTCTACCTCTACCACCACCATGGCGCACATTCTCGACACGCCATCGACCGTGGCCGGCGACCAGACGCGCCTGCACGAGCAGACCAACGCCGACCTGGACTTCAGCATGGAGCCGTCATTCTACGCCCCGCCCGACCGCGACAACATCTTCAAGCAGATGAACGGCGCCCGTAGACCCGCCGCCCTCTCCACCCCACGCGTCCCCCTCGCCGCGATGCGGAATGCGAACGCGCGCAACGAATTCACGCCCATGCTGAAGAGCGCGACGGCGAACCGCACCAAGCAGGTCAATGGCCTGCTCAACTTCAATGGCAAGCTGGCCACGCCCGCTGCGTTGAAGCCGGGGTTTGATTTGAGTAATACGCCGCTGCCCGAGGCGAGCACTTTCGACGTGATGAATTCGAGCTCCATGAGCGACTCGGCGATTGACGGCCGGACCCCGGTCCCGGAAATGGCGAGCTCGAGCGCGATGAGCACACCTATGGCCCTGCCGCGGCGGGGCGAGGGCGAACTGGACGGCCAGAATGGGAATGTCTTAACGCTGCGTGAGCAGGAAGCGGTACGTATTCACCCGTGCACGATGCTTGCCCGGTAACTGGAGAATAGGCTGCTAATTCCGCATACAGCGCCTCGAGCAAATCGACAAGGAAAACTTTGGCCTGAAGCTCAAGATCCACTTCCTGGAAGAAAACCTCAAGAAATCGGGCCCCGAGTTCAACGCAGCCGCACTCAAGGAGAACATCAACCTCAAGACGGAAAAGGTGCAGATGACGCGCGACCTGCACAAATACTCCAAGAACCTCAAGACGGCGGAGAAGGAGCTGGAGACATACCGCCAGCAGCTGCGAGAGTACGCCGAGAAGGTCAAACGGCGACATGCCGATGAGGGCATGCGCGAAGAGATGGACGAGTTACGGCGGCTGGCCGAAGAGCGCGCCGCTGAAATTGACGACCTGCACGCCAAGCTGGATGAGGCCCAAGACAACGAGGACGAGCTGGACAAGCTGAGCAAGGAGCTCGAGACGGCGGAAAGCGAGCTGCGGCGCCGGGATGAGCTGCTGGACGAGCACGAGGCGCAGATTGATGAGTTGGAGCAGAAGCTCAAGAATGCCGGGTCATCGCAGGATGCGGGCCTGGAAGAAAAACAACGCTTGCTGGACGAGCAGGCACAAAAGATTAAAGACTTGGAGGAGCAACTCCGCTCGCTCGCAAGCTCCAAGGACGAAGAGATTGAGGATCTGCAGGAGAAGCTGGATGCGGCTTCCAGCGGACAGGAGGAGGTGGAAGATTTGCAGGAGCAGCTGCGGTCAATCACCCGGTCCAAGGATGCCGAGATTGAGAAGTTGCAGGAGAAGCTCGACGCGGAATCGGACGACAAGGTTGCAGAGCTGCGCAGCCTGGAGGAAGCGCTGGACAAGGCGGAGAGGCAACTGGAGGATGTTGAAGAGCAGAAGCGGGAAGAGCTTTCCGCCCTAGAAGACCGTCTGCAACAGCTAGAACGCGGAAAAGAGCTCGAGGTCAAGGCCCTACAGCGACAGATCCAGTCCATCGACTCCGAAAAGCAAGCCGAGCTTGACGCGCTGCAAGATCGACTCCAACTCGCGGAATCGCAGGGCGACAACCAGGTCCAACTCGCACAGCAGGCCGCCAGCGATGCGCGCCAAAAGGTCCTCGACATCACCCGTGAGAAGGGAGTCGAGATCGAGCTTCTCCAGTCGCGTGTTGATGCCGCCGAATCGAAGTTTGATGAGCTCGACGATTGCCGTCGACAGCTGCGAGATGCAAAGGAGCAGCTTTCCCGCCTGCAAACGCAGTCGTCGTCGTTTGAACGCCAAGTGCAGCAGCTTCGCGAGACCATCACATCGAGAGACCGTGATGTCGAAAATCTGCAAGCTCGCTCTTGTTCGTACGAGCAAGAAGTGCAGCAGTGTCGCGACACCATTACCGCAAAGGACCGCGAGCTCCAAGCGCTGGAGAAGCTCCGTGCTGAACGAGACGACGCAACACAGGAGCTCTATGGTCTCCGCACCGCCGTATCAAGCAAGGACACCCAAATCGAGGCCCTGCAAAAAGTCACCCGCGAGCGTGACAACCTCTCCCGCGAGCTGCCAGCCTTGCGCACCGCCCTCACCAGCCGCGAGCGCGAAATCGCCGCACTCCAGAAGAAGACCGAGGCACAGGAGACATCCCTCGAAGAGCTTAAGACGCTGAAGGCCGATCTCAGCACCCGCACTCGCGACCTCGAGACCGCGCGTCGTACCATCCAAGACCGGGAGGCCGAGCTCGATGCCCTGCGTAGCCACGCCGATGAACCGGATACCCAGCTCGACGTCATGCAAGACCTCGTCCGCAAGCGTGACGACGAACTCGAGGCCCTACGCGAGGAAATCAATAATCAGAAGAGCGAACTAGACCGCCTAGAACGTCTTGCCGATGAGCGACTTACTGCGTTGGAGGACCTGCAAGATAGCGCAAGGAGGTCGAAACAGGACCTCGAAGACGAAATCGAAGTCCTTCAAGAATCCATCGATGAAGCCGAAGACGAGCGCCGCAGTGTCGAAGCCAAAATCGCCGTCCTAGAATCCCAGGTCCAGGACTCGTACGCGCTGCAACGCTCCTCCGATGCCCTGGGAAAGAATCTCCGGGACGCGGAGCGCGAGAAAACACGTCTGTCAACGCGCATCGAGACCCTGGAATCCGACCTCAATGTCGCAGACCAAGACCGCGCAGACCTTCGCGCCCGTCTTGATAAGTTGACTAAGGATTTGCATTCCGCGCGCCAGTCCGCTGGTGACACCGCTGCCTCGACCCAAGAACGACATGATCTGCACGCGCTCCTCAAGGCCGCCAAACTGGAAGCCGAGGACCTGGGCACGCGCGTCCAGGACCTAGAATCCGAGAACCAGGATCTGGAGCGCCGGTTACGTTCCTCCATTCGTGACCGCGAGCAAAAGCTTAGGGATTCAGAGGCCGAGGTTGAAGGTTTGAGGGTGTTGGTCAGTGAGAAGGAGGGCGAATTGGAGGCGCTACAGGGTACGATGCGTCTCCGCATCTCTCCAGGCACTCAGGACAGGAACGAGAAACGTCATAAAGCGGAGTTGAAGGAAGTGAGGGAGAGGCTGAGGGAGAAGATGCTCGAGGTCGAAGACATGAACGCGCAACTCGCATCCCAAGACTCCCGTTTGCAAACCCTTCAATCCTCGTACACGTCCGCGAAATCCCAACTCGTGGCCAAGGAGAAGGAACTCCGGACCCTGAAATCTGAGCTCGACAAGAAGGATGCAGAGACCGAGATGGGAGTGATGGGGGAGAAGCGACATAAAAAAGAGCTTATGGGTCTGGCCAAGCAGATTGGATATTTGAGGGAGAGGTGTAAGCGGGAAGAGGGGTTTAGAGAGGCACTGGCGTATCAGAAAAGGTTCTGTTTGATGATGATTGAGGTTTATGGACAGTGGTATGTATTCCTTCCCCCTACTCCATCCTTCTAACCACTTTGCCCCTCCCCTCCCTACTCACGATTCTTCTGCTTGGCTCGCGCTTGGCACTTGATTTTCGTTTTTGATGGTGAGGCTAATAACGGTGGTGCGATATAGTAACAAAGAAGATCTCTCACTCATCGCGCAGATGGGTATTACGCCTGATGTGTCGTTTCATACGCGGAGGCCGTCGTTGAAGACAGTCGCGCTCACGGTGTGCGCGGCGATACGGATGAGGAAGATGGCGAGTGAGTGGGCAGGGAACAGGAAAGTGCATGCGGAATTGGCGAGGAAGTTGGAGAGCGTGAGGATCGCGAGACAGAGGATGAGCGGAGGGGGCCAGGGGAGGAGTCTCCGATAGGAGGAGAGGGACATTACTTAGAGGATGAGAGTATTCATTGCTTTCGCAGCGGTTGGTGTAAAACACTGTTGTACGTATGGCGTTTTCGCAGATGTGGGTCAGACACTTGAGAGAGGGACGCTGGAAACGGCCGCTGAATTTGTCATTTTTCCGAGCTGTTGGTCATGGCGTCTGTATTGCGCGGGTTGGGTTGGATTGGATTGGCGCCACTATTAGCTGGTGTTGGTCTTGAAGTGGGCGTTGGTTGGCGTTGGTCCTGGTCCTGGTACTGTACTGCTGGACCGCGTTCCCAGATTGCATGGTCGGAATGGAACGGAATGGAACGGAACGTACTGCATTAATGATAGTATTGGTGTTGAGTTGAGTTATGTTTGTGTTCGGAAGTGTGGTGGTATAGCTGTGTTTGATGTGTCTGAACGTGTTTGAAATATCCACTACACTTGTACCGGCACTAAAGAGCCTTCCTGTTATGTAGGTATACTCAAATCGCATGTACGACCAGCACCCACTCCACGCGCGTTTGCTTCACTCCTCAGTCACCCGTTTGTGTGGGGGCTCGCCGCACAGAAGAGATATGGAGATCGGAAAACGTGTGCTAGAGGGGACATGATGAAATGAAGCAATTGTTTTTGGCTGCTGGATTAAGGCGCCACATCAATTGCGTATATGTAGTTTCGTGGCATAGGCGGGGATCCGTGGGACAGGTAGGTTTTGGGCGTGTTGGAGATGAGAAGGATATGCTTCGAAGATAAGAATCAAGGAGATCAGGGCAAGTATGTGAACGGTAGTCTTGAGAAGATTGTTGGGTAGAGAATGAAGGAAGTCGTGGAAATGTGTACAGATAGTATTCAAAAAGCGATGGGAGGGCGTGAGGACGAGCTTGAAAGGATACCAGAGAAGACGTCGGAGACGACGGCGGATATAACGGATATGCTAACGGAGAAGTTCGACGCCGTTCGCGAGTGCGGAATTCCATTCGGGTAATTTGTAATATGTGGCGCCCTCAAGAGTAGAAACCTGGCTGACTGTCACTCAGGAATGTGGGCTTGGGTAGGCATACTCGGTCGGTGAGTCCGGGACGGCGTGTCGACGGCGTGAAGAATTACGCTCAGTGAGCATTATCCGAAGCTTTTCAACCCCTAGACTGTTCGGACAGAGAAACATCGTCAGATGTGCTAGAGTAAGTTTACTCATCACCATCGCACCATTGTTTTGAACACTCCTGGAGGATCAGAAAGAAATCGTGAATGACCACATCGGGAGAATGTCGATTCCGCACCAGTAAAATGCGCTCTCGTCCGTTCGATATTACTCATGACGCCACAAATCCTACCCATCTACAGGGCTGATGGCCTAGATCGGAGGTCATGTTGTACCATGTTGGAGGAACGTGACCGTTGGCTCCCCCGCTGAGTAGTGAAGCTTGACTCGTACAGGCCCGTGCGCCAATGCGCGCGAATCTCGGGACCGGGTCTAGCTTAATCCAACGACCAACTCCTGTTCTCCCCGCCCTCGCCAACTTCCCAAGGCTACTATCAAATGTATATTTAGACTGACATCTCGGGAGCGATATGTGCTAGTGTGCGTAGCATACGTTTCCTTGAACCTTACGATCGCGTCCCGATACGGTATGCTGTGCGTCGATTCGGCACGACCGATCTTCCGCTCGGGACTGACTTACGGCCCTAGACGCTCCTCCTCAGTTTTCGGGCCCTCGGGACCTGTCACCCCTTGCATGGTTTCACACGTTTCGATCCTTCGACAGAGCCGCATCCCTCTCGGAGATCGAACCTACGTGTTGTTCCTCTCGAATGCGCCTTGTTCTGGCCCCAACCTCAAGCCGACTAACCGCTTTCGACCCCGCTAGCCAAGAATGTCTCACCCGAGGCCTAAAAGGGAAAACATGCGACCCGTAAAACGGCAATCATGAGATGTCGACGACGGGAGTGCCGGGGCGAAGGTGGCTAAGGCCCGATCAGGGGTGTGGCGCGAGGCTGTTTGCGAGTGAATGTGACGAATGGGTTTACCAGCGAGGTGATGCTAGGAAGAGATGGGCTTGGTGTGGGAAGAGTGAGTGAGTTGCCTGTGGGGTTTCTGGGGCCAGGTTCGGAGGGTGATGCCTGGTATGATACGGTTCACGACAAGATATAACTCTATCTTGAATTCCACTGGGAAGTCAATATTCACACGCCATCAAGCAGTCCCCGGCAGCATCACTACTCGCCCTCTACCTTTCGGATACAAATTTGCAGAGCTTCTGCGCTTTCGGACAAAGCCACGCGAAACCATTACCATACTTCACAAATAGTTCTACTCGCCATAAGTTGAAGATTTTCTTGTCGACGACCGGTACCTCCGAAATCGCGATTTCGGCGGCACCGATTTCCGAAACGTGAGACAACAACAATCACCGCGATCAACACATACGAGAACAGAGTAGGTACTCGTGCCCTATCTTGACTTTTACTTAAGCTCGCATTATTTTCAATTATTTTCAATTAACTCTTTCAGTCTCCACTCCCCGACAGCATCGCCAATTCCCATATCAGAGGATATCTTTCAACCACCCTCATCACAATGTCAAACCCCAACCGCAACCCCCAGCAACCCTCCCAACAACAACAACCCTGGACTTCCTCCCCACCTTCCACCTCCAGACAAAGCTCCTCCTCCGGAAACTACTCCTACGCCCCAGCACCCAAATACCCCCCGGCCTTCGCCCAACCACAGCAACAACAAGCCCAGCGCCAGACTACTCCCCTCCCCGCCGCCTACCCGCCAGCCTTCCAACCCCAGCAACAGCAGACCGCATTTCACCACTACCAGCCTCCGCAACCGCGGAATACTGTGGCTGGGAATCATCAGATTACGGCTCCGTTCCAGATTCCGAGACTCCCCTATCAGTGGCCCGCGCCGGTGGCACAGAGCCCGCCGATTGATCCAAGGCTTTTGGGGGATGGGAGGGGAGGGGAGGGGGCCGGGGGGAAGCAGAGTGGGAATGCGCCGTCGGAGCAGTGGAGGGGACAGTGAGGAGGGGGTGTTGGGGTGGGTGGGTTGATGGGGCGAAGTGATGCGTAGGTGACTCACGGCGTTTCGGATCTGCCAGTGGGTTGTTTGGATGCCGGGTATTTTCTTGGCCCTGAACGAATGGACTTGTCATGTCACTGGCGACAGAGATGGCGTCATTTCTGGGTATGTTAAGTTGGTGTTGCAGCATCTTGAAGTTGACGAGTTGCATGTGCTTCAGCCACCACGATTCGGTTGTTTGTTGGTTGTCATGATCTCCTTTCTCATGTTCATGTTTACGTTTTTCTCATGTCGATAACTCTCTCTATTTCCCTAGCATTTCCACTCACTTCCCATCTCCTGTCTCCACGGCCAACAATGCCCTATCTATCTGTCTCTATCCTAGCTATATATTCCATCCATATTCAGACACGGGTTCCTTTCTCCCTCCCCGCCAAAGCCAAACCAACCCACGACCGTGTCAACATTAGCATCATGTCTGCCAACATCAATACTTCAGCCCTAGCTCAATCTGCAGGTGGTGTGCTCACCGCCAAAGACCCAAACAAGCTCCTCAACACTCCCGCTTCTGCGCCCATCAAACCCACCCACCACATTGATCCCGCCCGCCCGCAGACCCAGATCCCGGGTCTATCCCTCGGCGGCGTCGCCGCGCAGTCGTCCAACAACCCCAAATCCAAACCTCAAAACCAGAATTTTGAGCCCGCAACCCCACCCGTCCAGGGCCTCCTCGTAAACTACTACAACCCCGACTACGACTTCAAGTCTTGGCACACCCCCGCCGCGAACGCAAACACCGCGCGTCTCCACGCCGTGAAATTCCGAAAATGGACAGCCTACGAAAACGAGATCTGGGAGCAGACAGCTGCGTATAGTATGACGTGGGAGGAAACTCTCGAGCTACTTCCTGGGAGGACGCGTGAAGATGTCGCGGAGCGCGAGGAGAAGATAAATGGGATGAGGAAGAGGGATGGACTTGCGAGGTTGGAGGAGAGGAGGGAGAGTGGGAGGAGTGGAGTTGATATTTTGGTTGTGAGGGCGATCGCGGATGCGGCAAGGAGGAAGCAGGAGGAAGTGGATGAGAGGAAGGCCGCGGAGGCGAAGGCACATACTGAGTACGGGGAGATTCTGATGAAGGAGGTGGATAGGGATATAGCGGCTAGGAAGGGAGGGAAGTGGGGGAAGTGGAGGAAGAAGGGAGCGTCGGCAGTGGGAGATGTGGAAGCAATGATGGCGGTCCAAGTGGACGGAAACCACCCATCACCAGCCACGGCAGTGACCACAACCACGCCTCCAGTTCCACACAACCTCGAGACCTACACACGCATACTCCCCAACCCCAAACCCGCCATGCCCCCTCCCCCCAAACCCCCACGTAAAGGCAAACCCTGGACGGAAGGCGAAGACGAAACTCTCCTACACATGTGGTTTCAGATGGAAGGGGACGGCAAGATCGCGCCTGTATTGGGGAGGACGGTTGTGGCGGTCAGGCGTAGGAGGCAGGTGCTGATGGGTCCCGAGGCGCGGAGACCAATGAGGGAGGTTTATGAAAGAGTGTCGAGGCGGTATATGGGTGGGGGGATGTTGGGGGTAGTTGAGGAAGAGGAAATGGAGGGGATGGATGAGGGCTAGAGGGAGAGATGGGGAGGGGGTTTGTGGGAGTGAGTGATGGAGGTTTTTTGGGGGGAACACCGATCCAGGAAGCCGATAGAAAGATGGCGGTCGTGAATCTAAACGAGGAGGTTTGAATTCACGACTATCACCTCTCTGTTGTCTTCCGGATTGATCCTTTTTTTTCCTCCCGGGGGTTGAGGTCCTAGTTCCTACTCATCGTGTTGTCGTCTTACACATGAATGTATGGTCTCTTTTTTGGATGGATGGATTTGGATCGTGATTTTCGTTACGTTTCATGTGCATCTAATTGAAGAATTTGGATGCTGAGATCCACGAGGATTCGTACCTTCTGCATGACTCGAGGTGAGAATGTCGTTGATGCCAGGGCATTTGCTGGGGTCGTGTGCCCTGAGATTCGCAATGTCAACGCGACCGTGTACCTCATCTCCACTTGCCTGATCATCGTTGTCATTGCCAAACAATTGCAGCCTCCTTCTCTCACTTCCAACTATGAACCCGCTTTCCTTCTCAGATCCTTTCCACTTTGGCGTTCAAGTCAGGAAGGAGCGCGGCGGCGACAGGCTGGGAGACTTCTCTTGACGTTCGTTCAGCATTACACATACCACAACCACATCGATATCACTTGCTTCTACCACATCGTTACTATTGCTACATCCCGAACTACTACCTGCACTATATACCGCTTCAGACAACAAGAACGCCGCGTCAGAGATCTTAATGAGGCGACAACCACTATCGTTTCTCGCGAATACAGGAACCCCAGCATCCAGAATGGGATCAACAATCTCAACGCTAGAACCTACGGGCTGGAAAGAGTCCGACGACGAGCTCCTTGTGAATCTATACCAACATCAAATACTTGAAACGTCTCAAATGGTCCCATTGCGCCGGTATTCCGAGGAGACTCTGAATTGCCGGCTTGCCTACCTCAAAGGATGTGGTCGCTTTGACGAGATTCTAGCACAACATCCCGAATGGATCAAGCCCAGTATCGACGACTTGATATTGAGGAAAACAGACATGGAAGGCTATACACCTGGGGATCTTCAGGCGCATATCTATTGTTACAATCAAGAAACTCTCTGTCTATTTCTCGAGGAGGAATATATCAAGGGACGTCTGGATCGACTTCGCGCCAGGCGATTGATCGCGGAGAGTTTGGCTACTGAAATTCCTAGCGCTGCGAGGCTCGTCCCTACGTATCCGGCCATTGCGAGTCAATCGCAGATAATCCCGGTCACTGCGAGCCCATCCCATTCAAATATGATCGCGGTGAATTCATACCAGAAAAGTCCCATCGTTGCGAGTTCATTGCATACAAGTCCGACCCCTGTGAATCCATTCCCCACGAGCGCGATCGAAGACGTTTCATCTCCCACAAACCAAACGGACGAGAGTTCTATTCCCCCAAGCTCGATACGCACAAGTCTAGTCGTTTCTCAGGATTCCCCAGAGCAGAAAAAACCAACCTCGAGCAAACAGACTTCTGTAGGGGCTGCACACCCTGGAGACTCTCGGCACGGAAAGTTGAAGCCGAATCCCAGTCCTGCGCGCCTTTGGTCGGACGAGGAGGACGAAGAGCTTGTTCAACTCTATACCCAAGACCTGCTGCAAGTGGTCGAAGTCTCTGACAAGTTTTCCGGGGACACCTCCCATTACACTACCTCCACAAGATTGAGGTACCTCAGGGAATCTGGAAGGGCCGGGGACATCATGAAAAGACATCCAGAGTGGATATCTGTGTCGCAAGATCAGGCCATGATGTGGCTGGTGAACGAAAAGAAAGCGCCATGGGAGTATGTTGCATCCACACTCAGAAATGATTACAACAGTAGTATGACGGCGCAAGAATGTTTCAATCGGGCCTCGAAGTGTAACAACCAACAATACGGCGGCCCCAGGCCGATTGAGTTCTTTTCGGAAGATGACGACCGCAAAATTATCAACCATTGCTACAACAAGAAGAGTGTGGAGGAAATTGCCATTCTCATGAGACGACCGCCCAACGCAATTCAGGAACGAGCACAACTCCTTCTTGGCGGTGTCCGTCAGAGCTTATATCCGACGCCATCGACACTAGCTCTAGAGATGGCTGCAGAAAGACAGAAAAACTCATCGACATTCCAGCAAGACGCCATCAACTAATTACACAGGGCGCTTCACAACATCGCATGTGAGGAAGGGGTATACACATGTTAACACTGACACCCTTCTCTTCTCCCTTACCGTGTACGTAGAAGAGTCTTTCAACAAATTCCTTGCGGTGAGGTGATTGATTACCAACCCATGGATTGTAACTATGTCTCTCAGAAGTGCTTCTCATATGAAGAAATGTACAGAATGTCGCGGTGGCCAAATTTAGTAACCCAGAGATGTCCGAGTACGCAGGATCAGCACTCTCACACCTCTTTTGCTCGGCGTAGTCTCATTCAGAGCAATTACGAACTCATGCCACAACTTATTCCGGAGCGTGTACCTCGAGCTACGGTGACGCCAACGTTGCATATTTACATGCCCTCTTTCGGCGACTTCATCTAAATCAATCGGTGGCAGCGTGGCGCCACCGAAAGTATCCCATTGAGCGAAAGAGGTCGAACAAAGCTACAGGAAAGATATGGCAGCAATTCAGGAGGACAGAGTGATGCCCAACATCGACTCGGACTGGATGCTAATTAAAAGCGCGCAAGCTGTCAGGAAGCGTCACTCCCAAATCCAAGGTGGGGGGTCCACCACATGCCGCGAAACTCACCAAAGCGGCTCGCGTCGACGTCAACCCAGCCGACCCCCGGTCCGGCCAAATCGTACGAAACATTCAGCTCGCATGTACTCGCGCTGGGGCTGGCAGGAGACCGGGTTTTCGTGCAACTGTGCGAAGTGAATGATCCCCTTTCAGCGGGAAGGCTCACTGAGCAGCCCGACGCAAATGAGTTCAAGGAAGCTGAACTACCCCGCCAGATTTACATTTGCAGAGCCTCTTAAGAACCTTGGGGAGTGCGTCAGTACCTCCGGCTGCGATGTCCCGTTCGCAAGGCAAATCACTGTCGCCCTCTGAACAGCACATCACCGCACCATACGTTGTTCACCCACGCCTAGCTGTCTTGTAGTTTCGCATTATTACGCATCGCATTGCCGTTGAACTTGACGATTACCTCTTCTACATCTTGATCTCTGTCTCTGCTCGTTCCGTAACCTTGGTGACATCATTCGTCCTCACCTTAACCTCTACCTTCACTTTCACTCTCTGAGAGCACCACGCCCGACTCCTGCGTACCCGGCGTCATCGTACGATAATTGACTCCTAGGCAGCAGCACACGGTCATTTTAGCGTGAAGTTCTCGAGAGCGTAACCTCCTCTCCTCTGAACACTCCTCTTACTATTTTGTATGGGAGCATGTCTAAGGCAGAGTGAGTCCTCTCGCTCGCCTCTCTCTCACTCGGAAATTGAGTCATAGGCAGCCGCGCACGGGCGTTTTAGCGTGGAGTTCTCGAATTCCTTATCTCCTTCCCTCTAGACACAATTGTTAGTACATTGTATGGGAGGATGTCTGAGCCAGAGGGAGCCCTCTCGCTGGCCACCTATCACCAACACGTGACGGGCGCGCTAGACCCGGGGGTCCGAAGTACTTATACCTGCTCTCCCCTCCGTCTCCTCAATTTCCTATCCTTACCTCAACCCCCTCTCCTCAGCGAGTAGGTTAGTCTGCGGACCTTGTGTCCTACGGACCCCGAACGACGAGAAGGGTGGAAAACTCCATTATTTCCTTGTGCGCTTCGACAATCCTCTGGAGTCATACGAGCCTTCGAAAATACTGGTGGCAAGGCCTCTGTCTGCTCTATCCTCGATGATCTGGCTATCCGCCTCTGGCGTGCATGGCACTATCCTCTCGTGGCTCTGGATCTTCATGCTGAGCGTCCCAGGCGGTACGTCACTGCACCCACCCACCAGCGGATGTGGACAACTCATTGGCCTGCCTGATGAGCTGCCCTTGGGCTTTGCCCTACGCCTGTTTGTCGGAACATGCCAGCCACATTGTTTCCGCTCATGGGAAGCGCTTCAAGAGATGTCTGACACTTAGCATGGTGGCTGTTGGCTGCGGCCTTATGCGGTGTTGTTTCTAGCACTCTCTTGGAAGATCTGGATTAAGAAGAGCAAAGTGGGTTGCGCCGGTCAAGGAAGTGTAGGCTCCGAAGCCAATTGCACCGCCCTTGGGTAAGCCGTGGCATAGACCCTACATATTTTCTACAAGGAACACGTTTTTGTTTTTCCACTTGATTTCGGTTCTTTGTGTTTGTGTGAGATCCGCATCAATGATCTCCGCATTTCAACACATACTGATTCTTTCGAGATAGCCCATCGCCTCTGTAAGCACCTTGGACACGAACCGCTGCGATTCTGTCTAACCCATCACCATCCTCGGAAGACGTCGTCGCCTGTGAAGTATGCCTTCGTTTACTGACATTTGCGACCAGCGATATCTATGTGGAGGGTCGTCTGGCGCAATGGCTTGCGATATTATTGCTACAACTTTCGTTCGGAACGTCCCTGCGGCGCGGTGTCATGTTCTCCTCTCCTGCACCGTGCTGCGCGGTCCACATCACATTGACACCTTTACCTTTCCTCTGGGAAAGACTCTGGATCGCCGGAGGGTGGTATGATGTTGCGAAATGTCGTTATTTGGGGGATCAACAACGCTTCCCAGAGGATGCAGACCTTAAAACCACAATATCTATATTCAAATGAATGTCCTTCTGTCGGCCAGTCAAGGTTGCTTGAGTATGCGGGTCAGTTTGCAAGTTTTTCGCTTGATGTCATCGGTTACGTTGAACATGGAAACACGTTGCGTGCAGTTCTCGCATTCTAGATAGATATTGATTTCGCAATTACTAAAAGCCATTTCTCATGAAAAGTACACATTAATCCGCCCATTATATCGGTACCCATATGCACTGACTCCCATCCTCCCCAAAACTCCAGTCCAGATCTGAATTTCATTACGTCTATCCCATTTTCCAAACTTGTCCCGGCCTCTCATCCTGCATCGAATGCTAACTTGTCCACCTGTAGCTGTACATCTTGGGACGCTGCGCCCGGATCTGGCGATTTCGTTCACGGCGCTCCTCGATCTCCCTCTCCCTCTCCCTCTCCCGCTCCTCCTCCTCCTCTCTGGTCACCCGGCGCACGGGCAAAACAGTCTGAGTTGCGCGTTCACCAACCTCCCCGCTCCCCGTCGCAACCTCCTTCTCTGCCTTCCGGATCCGGATGGCATGCTGATGAATTTGACGTCGGATCCACTCCTGTTGCGGTGTAAGAACTACCTTCGCCTCGAGGTCCTCGTTCTTGACGGGAACTTGTGCTGCCATCAAGCCTTTTATCTCCTTCTCGAGTTCCGGCAGGTGCTGACTGTGCTCCCCAAGAGCCAGGGCATCGTAGTGATCGTTACAAGCTGGACAGAAGTCGGCAATGTTCATTTCTTCATGCTGCAGTATGACTTTCGGACAGCGAAATACGCCGTGCGTAATGCGGATGCCTTCTTCGGTGATGGGATCGTGCACGTGGGTCGTGTCGCAATGGCCGCAGTCATAGTGGGCCGTGGTGTCAGTGCACATTGTGGGTTGTGTTGGAAGGGTTTGGGTTGACGTGGGCAGGGATGGTTGCAACGCGTCCAATCGAACGTAGACCGTAACGTATTACCCAACTGGGCACCGTAACGTCTTAGACCTCTCCAGGCTACGTACGGTGGAGTTACGTTTCACTATAGCTCTACTTTTCAACGTTTCGGGTCAGATTACGGCGTAACGGCTTATTTTAGCTACCCAGCAGCCAGAATTAGCAGAGCTCTAGCCAACCTTAGCAGCCAAGCTTTGAAAAGTACTACTGTACGTAGCTACGCCGTAGCTACGGCTCAGATATTCACTACGTACTTACAGTTACGTGAGCGTAGCAAAGCCGTATATTACTGACAGTAGTACGTTCGGTTGGATGCGTCGGATGGTTGGGTGGTGGTTGTTGTGGTTAAAGAGAGAAAAGAGGGTTGAGAATACGCTTTTATACGCAATATGGCTGCCTGACATGGGAGTCTTTGTATTTGTAATTGAAGTCGCGCCACGTGGGACAAAGGGAATAGTTGAGGCGGGGACGCGGGAATTCAAGGCTGCAAGACTGCGGCCGTAAAAGGAAGGAACAAATATACGTCCGTTAGCTTTCACCGCCCGTGTGACCGAGTTTAGGAAGGATATGTGACTCATGCAGAATTATGGAAGGCGGGTCGATGCTATGACCTCAGTAGGTCGAGGTGTCGGATGCTACCTGAATGTGGTTCGAAAAGAATATGCGACGATGTTTACCGAAGGTTGCTGCAAGCTCAAACAGAAAGCCGAGTCGGGGAAATGGAATATCTCTTATCATTCAATACTTCGTAGTATTTCCTATTTTTGACGTGAACTATGTTCATATAGATTGAGTTGCTAGGACTGGACCGCCGCTTCTCTGGCACATCCAGAGCATCCACAGCATCACCGCGTATTGCAATGCAAAATTTCGCATTTCTGAGACATTGAAATATGGTGCTCCCTTGTTCTACGAAGATCCTAGATTAATATGTCAGATTTCGATGCTATGCTGGCTCGTTCAATACCATGATATGTGAAACACCGCATCATTGAAGTGAATTCCGCTTTCACCCAGCATCATATGGCTAGTATTTCGCATCGCGTCCACGTATTGCTTTTGCCAGTATTTATATATGAAATGCTGTCGCCTCTCTACCTTCCTTTCACAATCCTTTCCTCGTCTCACTTACCTCATCAACATCGCCACAAGAAGATGTTAACAACAACCTATAGTTATCCACATCACCAAATACCAAAGCTTCAACCCCGACACCCAAAGAGAAGTACAAATTCCAGTTGATTACGTATCTCGCGAACGATACGGAAATACCAAAGTTGAGCATCTCGAAACCAAATGCGAAGAATGTTGCAATTCCGACGACGAAACTGAAAGCTCCAACTCCGCAAGCCGTTGGGAAAAGGATCAACAACGCATGTACGACAGAGTTCCTGATGATCATAGGCAGCGCTTGAGGGCAATGGTCCAGAAAAGCCTGGAGGTGCCTAATGTCATCCACGAAGAAGCCCTTGGTGAAGGATCTGACTTCATCGTGCACAGGTTCAAAGATAAAGATGAACTTCCTTGGCCCCCAAAATTTGCACAGCCTGAAGCAAGTGCCCCGAAAACAACTTTCGGCTCAACGAGCGTCGATGGATTAATATACCCAGACCAAAGGGAGGGTATCGTCAGAGATCGGGGTATGCGAGTGAATCAGGAGTCAAGAAAAAGCCCCGGGAACTATGTAGAAATTGTCGATGACGTAATAGCTCAAGCTGTTCGTGGCCAAGCCGTCTCTCAAGATATTGACCTTCCAGATCGAAGTATGGGTCATCTGGCCCTTAGAAAGTCAGCAGAAAATTAAACATGAGAAATCATAATTTGGGGACCGCTGTCACCATCTCACTCAGAAGCTTTGGGACAAGTCAACATGACAAAAACGAGAACAAAAGCACACCCCACGAGAATGAGAGCACTTCGATGTGCACATCAAGCAGTCTTGACCGCGAGCCAAAGGGTCTCGCAGACGTTAACAATTTCTGACAGAGTTCTGGGTCTCAATCAGCCCCAGTTGGGGTATCAACCGAAGAGACAGAGTAATGTTGTCTGCGGTGAGGGCGGCCCGGATGATCCCAGTAGGGGGCGGGTCCACTAGTTAAGGCTCCACTTAGGCTCCACTTGTGAGAATTTCGGACGCTACAAACACATGGGGTAGTTCTGCGGTGAACAAGAACTAATGTATGATTCTGAATCATTTCCGAATTTTCGTAGAATAAATTTGGGCTGTCATAATATACAAATCACTTGTCAAAATGACGACAATAAGGCAGGAGCTGACGAAGATGTAGTTGCGATATATCATAAGTATCTATGTGAACTTGCAACGGTGTGATCCTAGCTAGAGAACTCGCGAGAGTCCTACAAAGAACGTTTCCATGTGTCGACCGGGTCTTGTTCCATACTCTTTCATCCGATGCAGATGATCTTGAGGTTGCGAGACAGTTTCTTTGTCTTTAAAAAAACGACTAAGAAATGTGGGACACATTTTACAGATCACGGTTCACAATGCAGATTCGAATTCGAGATATAAGAGCAGCCGCGTTAGTACCTGCTACTCTTTTCTTGCAGACCTCACTATTCAGTTAAAGTTACCAACGGAAAACAGCCTAGCATCTCTAAACCCTCAAATTCACACTCAAAATCCAAAGTACACCAGAATCAAGATGCCATTTCCTAAAAAGGAGATACCTCGTTGCATCGATCAGCAAACCGAGTATGCCTGCGGTTGCCTGTACGCTGAGAAAGGCGGACATATTTGCCATAAAGATTTGGCTACAATATGCACTAGATCCCAAGAGATGAGCAAGAGGGTGGTGGTGAGAGTACACGGGAAGTGCCCCAAGTGTTTCGCTGGGAAGCAGCCTATTATTCACTAGAAGCCGGATTTCGTATCGCGGTAGTAAATAAGGGAGTGAAAAATGTATTGATTTACCTCTAGCGTGGTGCAACATAAATTGTGACATGATTGCTTGAAGATACATCACAGCGCCTCCATTGAAACTTATGATTCACAATGTAGAGTTGCATCGAATATATAAGAGCTGCTATGACTACTACTTCTTCCTCACTCCTCATCGCAATATATAGTAGAAGAACATAACGCAAATATCCGACTCTCCCTCTTCAGTCTCAAATCCATGGTAGAAACGAAACAAGCCAGCATGAACCCGTCAACTTGCAAGGAGTTTTAATACCAATATACTTGCAAATGCGCGTATACACGCGTTCACATCGCCCCTCAAAGTTAGCTCGATCGTGCGACAAAACCCAAGCCAACGCTAAGGTAGTGCCGGTCAAGAAGTCCACGAAATGCAAGAAATGCGAGGTAGGTCAAAAGAGAATCATTTTGTACGTGGACCCCAGAACTTCGGAAAAAGAAGAAGCACATAGTAAATTACTTCTCACGCGGGCCCATCTTGAGCTCTGACATACTTGGTTGTTCCGTACCAAAAATCTTCCCGTAATGTTTCCTCAACGGCTCCATGTAGTTCATTCGTGTGTCTTTGTGTCATTTAATGAGAGTCTCTCGCTTTTCTTGGTTTTGTACAACCGAACAATGCTGTACCCTGTATATGATTCTACAATGCCTAGGTGGGTACATTCACTGGCGAGAAAACACCTTCAAATTGTATCAGTATCCAGGACACAGCTTCAAATAGACTTCCAAATCTTGACATTTTGTACAACCAACCTGCCACCCTGAACCATTTGTCGCCAGCAACACAACCAAACAACCCGGATCAAAGTATTGAAAACCGTCAGAGCGGGCTGGCTCTGAGGAAATAGAGGGAAACTGCGTTGATTGTGGAGTAACGAGCGAAAGCTAACTATATACTCCTGGACTTGCCAAGGAGCTAACCATGAACAGTCGAGCCGCAGAAAACTTCGCACATCGACTTTCCAGCAGTTCCCTATACCTAGGTACTGATCTCGAGGCCTGGAGGGAGGTGAGTATACATAATTATCCACCTGCACCTGGGGCAGGCTGGGATACCTGTGTAGGGGCCTGATTGAAACCCGAAAGGGAGTTCTCATCAAATTACTTCCCTTTTGACGAAAGTTAATACCCCACCGGCTTGCTCTATTTCAGTTCTTGATGCGAAAAAGCTCTAGGCAGGGTATTTTGTTACGGCTAGACTGTTCATAGTTAGCTCCTTGGCAGGTCCAGGAGTATTTAGCTCACACTCAACGCAGTTTCCTTCCCTACACTTCTCAGACCCAGCCTGTTCTGACATATTTGTACACCTAGTCCTGATTGGAACAAACTTAGACGCATTCGAACATGACCTGGGTCTATTAAAACAACCCTCAACCGCAATTTCTTGCAGGGATATTTGTTCTTTCCAGTACTCTTTATATAAGAAATCTCGAGCCTAAGGCCCCCAAAGAGTGTCGCCCGTTTCCCATTCCAATCTCTACGTAATTTTGGTACCGAGGCCCTGAATTTTCAACAGGCATTCTACCCCAGTCGATTCACGTCACAGTCAATTCCGTTCCAAGTATTGAATCAGTCCGTCTGTTGGACTGCGGCACACCACAGCGATGATTGTATGCAACAACCGCTTTGAGGTAGCTAGAGAACGGGAGCTATTTTATTATTGTGAGCAAAATAATCCATCAACTGCGCCCGAAGGCTTATTTCGAACCCTTCTCCAAACCTGACATCTATTGGCGTTCTAAGGATTGGAGATCCTGCAAAGTAAGCAGACGTCAGCCCAGCCGGCCGACGAAGCGAAAAATGTTGGACTCACTTCCTTAGCCTATTAATTATAGCCATTCTCACGCAACACAATGTGGCGCAGAGTCCGCCTGACATTGCTGAGCCGTTTTAACAGACGCTTTAAGAGCAGCAACTCTCCTCGAACTCAAGTTCAGCCTCCCGCTACTTCGACCGCCTATAATCGGCATCGTGGAGAAAACAGACAGTGTGGCAATGTCTAACTTCACGCCCAGACCTCCAGCATTCGCTTTTGGGATTGCGTCCCATCTGCTATATTTCAAGACAGGAGAACATCACATGAGCGGCCCATGGCTCACAATACTGGTACCTGTGGCATGGACGATAATCACTGTACTTCTACACCACGAAGAGACTCTTCTGGTTGCCATAAAAGACAGCACACTACTTGCCTGCAGCTTCGCGCTTGGATTGTACGGTAGTATGATTACCTACCGTATCTTTTTTCATCCTCTGCGCCACTTCCCGGGCCCCAAGCTCGCCCGAGTGTCTAAGTTTTGGCATGCCGCCAAATTATCCGATCTGAAGAATTACGTCCTGGTAGAAGAACTGCAGCACCAGTACGGAGAAATCGTTCGCATAGGTAGGACTTGACAAGTTTCGCAAGATCCATCTATCATGCTACCATGCCAGCCTAACTGACCCCGCCAAGGTCCCAACGAAGTCGTTGTCTTCAGACCCGACGCAATCCCTGCAATCCACGGACCTGGATCAAAATGCACTAAAGCCCCCTGGTACGATATGCTCCAAAAGGACAGCTCCATGCACGCAACCCGGAACCCAGTGTTTCATGCAACACGCCGCCGTATCTGGGACCAAGGATTCAGTCTGAAGGCACTGAAAAGCTACCAAACCCGGGTAAACGATAAAGTCACGCTTCTCGCGGCGAACATTGCACGGTCTGCAGGCGAACCAATCAACTGCACTCGGTTATTTCTGTTCTTCGGATTCGACGTTATGGGCGAGGTTGCCTTCGGCGAAGGCTTCGGTATGTTGGAAAGTGACACTGTGCATCCAATTATGGAGATTATGCGGTCTGGGATATACATTATAGGAAGATTCACGCCGATTACTTGGCTTGTTACCATTCTCGCTTCACTGCCTGGAGCAAACGCAGATTGGGCCAAGCTAGAACGCTTCGCGCAAAAGCAAGTGTTGAAGAGAATGGAAATGGAGCGAGATAATGACGATGTAAGTGAATTAAGCAAGTGACGGGTGTGGCGCTCGCAGCTTACCTTGTGGATCCATACAGATAACATCCAAGCTCATCGAAGCGTCCCGCGACCCGAAAGATCCCAAAAAGATCGACATGCACTGGCTCGTCGGCGATGCCGTGACTATGATCGTAGCTGGAAGCGATACCGTATCCATCACACTCACATTTCTCTTCTACAATCTCGCACTCTTTCCCGATTGTGTTTCAAAGTTGCGCAAAGAACTCACCGGGGTAGATATTGCAGACAACCGGGCGCTTCAGTCGCTTCCTTATCTCAGCGCACTTATCAACGAGACTTTGCGTATCCATCCTCCTGCCCCAACGAGTCCTTTACGACTCACCCCGCCAGAAGGGCTTCAGATCGGGCCATACTTCATACCCGGAGGTGTGACGATATCCGTGCCTGCGCAAAATCTGGGTAGGCTGGAGACTAGCTATACGAAGGCTCACGAGTTCATTCCCGAACGTTGGTTGCCCGGATCAGATATGATCAAGGATCGGAGTGGCTTCGCGCCGTTTCTCTTGGGTATGTTTCATAGGTTCCTGTAAGGTGTCATCACTATGCGAATAAGTACTGACAGAAAATGCGGCAGGAAAACATAGCTGTGTGGGGAAGCACCTGGCGATGATGGAACTGAGGCTTGTCGCGGCACGACTCGTCACAATGTATGACTTCACTTTTGCCGAAGGATATGATCAACATGAAGTGCTCGACATGAAGGATTGCTTTACAGCTATTCCGGGAACGCTGAAATTGGCCTTCACGCCAAGGGCATGAGAACTTCGGCCTGAGAGAGAGAGAGAGAGAGAGAGAGAGAGAGAGAGAGAGAGAGAGAGAGAGAGAGAGAGAGTGAGTGAGTGAGAGATGGCGAGGAGCACTTCAACTTACCGAACTTTATGAAATAGGCGTGGTGCCACAGATACATGTCCCTTCTCCATAAGTAATTTTCCATATCTAGGGCTTCAATGAGAATTGGGACGACCTGAGCGCAGACGAAAGAACGAATGTTGTTATCGGATGAATCAACGTAAACTGGGCAAGTTCTTCAAATTGAACGGTGGCCTGATGAAGTAGCCTAGTTCAACTGATGACCTGGACAGAAGAGAGTGCACTGCTCATTTTCCTTGTCGAGCGACGTCCCCGTGGTGTTACCAGAGCTTGGGACCGATTTAATAGTCGTACAATGATGTTGGTATCCAAAAGTGGCAGCCATCTCACGAAACACGACTCGGCTATATCTGCACTTCACTTGCTGTTTATTAAATACAGACTACTCCAAGATTTCGCGGTTTGACAGACTCAATTCTGCGTATGACAAGTCAGCTTTAAAGCTCATTTTGTATGACTCGCATTATCCTGATCGGCTACTCTTGGCCGGGACTTAGCCCTGGGGACCATTTCTCTTAGTCGTGAAAATAATCACACTCTTTTTACCTCTTCCGAGCGTGAATCCATTTGCCAGGGTTAACTAACTGCAGTACAATGAGGGTTGTGGATGCTCGAAGTTGGTCCCGTCATTCTTTCTTGTTAGAGCAGATTAGCTCTGAGAAATGGAGGAGGGAAAACTGCGTTGATTGACTATCCATGAAACGGCACCTGTTATATATAGCCCTGATGTTGCCAAGGAGCTAGCTGAGGCGAAACCTTGGTGAAACCTGGACCGTAACACTTCTGAGGCGCGTGTGTACGATATCCTTTGGAAGTATAATACATGGGAGGCATGCCGCAGATGCTTGCGACCAGAGATTTATCAACCAAAAGTAGCACTCGGATGAGCCATCATATATTCCAGGTTTCTTGCACGGTCCCATTGGCCCTTATTTCCTGTGTACACTCCCCAATCAATTATTCTAATTCTTGGCGCTGCCCTTCACGTTTCTTACAAAACACTATTCCGTTCTAAGGTTGTAGAGTGACGGCGGGCATTTCTTTTCTTCGCTGGTGAAACATGAATTTGGACAAACTGTCCAACGCGTCATTGAAGAACTTACGCACAACCTTCCTTGTGAATGAATGTGTATCCTGTATAATGTCGTGTGATCGTACAGAAATCTAGAATGATCCCGAAAGTACTCTTATTGTCATGTGTCTCTAACCAGATCCGAACCCGCGTTTGCGTGCATATGCTCATACGTATTAGGCACTGAGATTCACATTTTCGCATGCAATCCAATATCAGATTGGAACAGCAATATTATTCCTATATTTCCAACCCAACTGGGTATAAATTGCGATGGGATATGGGCGGCTGCGCGGGTTTATTGCAGAACTGAGGGAAGTCTTCGTGAAGGACGCACATACATATAATACGTGCTCAATATGGTCTGTCGATCGTGACTGCATTTACACCATGAGACATCAGCGCTAGCAGTTCAGCGCTGACACAGCCTCGTTCATGCAGCCAAATCTCGCCGGACCAGCCGATTCCGACATTAGCGGCATAAGTATACGAGATATCGTATTCGAACGCGTCGCGATTAACGCGGAGACTCCTCTGGATCACTCCAGTCTCATCTTCAAAGAAGTGGTGATGGACACCATATAAACGCATCTTTGACCATCCGTGTTGCGATTAGAATACATGTTGATGTATAGCGCGTTGCATGCGACCTTCTCTACCTATGATACTTCTATGCTTGATTCCTCTAGCCTCGATTTTCACTGAGGTTGCATTGTATCAAATGCGGCACGGAGTATTGGTCCTTCTCGGCTGGCAGCCGAGCTTTTTGTTCAAGGTGGAGAAACCCCCGCTTGGCCAGGGCCTAGAAGAATATACGAACCTAACCCGCATCAAAGTCATATCTCGTTCCTCTTGAGTTGCGGTATATTCTCCAGCTTGCCGTGGAAGTGCATACTCGGGGCCATGCAATCTTCAGCTAGAAGATCCATCTTAATCCCAGGCGTATCCGACATGAATATAAGGCTAACGCGGACAGGGAGGTCATAGACATTGCACTAGGCATGCGACGGTCAATTCTGAGGACATGGCTGGCGGGGAATGGCAACCCCAAAAAGCCACTTTGAGACTACACAAAGCTGCTACAGCCAGCCACAATAGTTCCCAGCAATGTGTGCGCTGCGGGCAAAAGTTTTTGCTAGGGAATGCCTAGCCGCAAACAGATCAAAGTGCAAAACTCGATGGAAGTCCACTAATAGATAAAGCAGCTGTCTGTCGTGTTGATATTCAACTTTTTGTCCTACATATTTCAAATTAGCATAGCCATTTTCCCCATGCGAAACTTCTTTCAGTTAGCGGCGTTCGCCGCCATTTTCCACCTCAGCAACGCTCAAGCGCCGCGCGAGGTCGACATCTACAACAACGCTCGAGTAGCTTGTTCTTTCAATTTTAATGACCCCTCCGCGATTTTTGCTTACACCTCTGAGACCTTTCCAGGAGATTGGACCGTGGGTATTGGGAGCTTCAGTGTTCCACCAGGATTTACTTGGATTTGCACATTTCCGATCATAGGTGGAGGCCAGTTAGTCCAAACGGTGACTACTCAAATAACTGCTGCACCGCCTGCGACTCTCGTTGTACCGTTCCCTAGTGTGACTGTCGGTAGCTTGATGCCGGGCGGTACTGTCAGCTGTACGGTTCGCGCCGGAATATCACAAAATGGTTTCGCCTTCATAGAGAGCTTTGCGTTGGTGCCAAACCCGACTCCAGTCACATCAGACACAGTTGTCCTGGTGCCGACAGCGGGGCTCACTACGACGAGTAAGTCTTTTCATTGCGTGCGTTGGCATGGAACTATATTGACGAGATGCGAAGCAACCACGACTACGCTTGTTCAAGCCACCGAGACTACATTAACGCCAGGTGCTGTGACCGTGACAGTGGCCACTGGTACATCGACCATCCGGGCTAAGCCAACGCTTACCACCAAGACAATCACCATCACCCTTCCTCCACGCACCGCTCGCGTCGTTTCCATCACTACCTCCACAACAACTCTCACCTGCCTTCCTTCTAGGCATAAGATCCGCCGCGAAAATCGCTATGAACGCGCCGTGTACGATGCCGCAGACGAGCTCTTCCACCGCGATGTAGCCACCGAGACACCATCTTGTTTCTCCTCAATCACAACCCCTACAGTATACAACACAATTCTCTCCACTACAACGACAGGTACCGACACTATCGTCGAAGTCGCTCTCACAACTACTACATCAATCAATACCGTGACTGCAGCGACTCCGACCTCTTTCCAGAGCGTGCTGGCCACAATTACCCAGACACCGACTAGGACAAGATATTGGTGGACGGTGTTGAAGCCAACTACGGTGACGAAGACTTGGGCACTTACGAAGACTGTGACGAGAGTTCCAAAGGGGTTGACAGCGTGCACGAAGGGTACACCTGCACCACAGCCGTCGAAATGCAGGAATCCGGTTGTTTCGCAGAGCAATGGATGTGTTTTGAAAACATGTTCGTGATGCGAGCTTGCGACTATGTACATATAGTCTATGACCGAATCTCATTCGTGTCCTTGTCAGCAAGTTGAATGTCTCTTCCGATCTGGCCAGATTCATCGAGAATCCTGTCCATATCGTTACACAGGCGGGAAATCCAATTTCAGGTTCTTTCGTTAGACAAATTGATTTTTCTGACGAACAATTCGTTGTCTATCCTTCCAAAAGGAGTGACTTAAAGGAAATTCGAGGTGTCGATGTCCCGACATCATTCAGCCTAGGAACAGCTAACGTTTCCGCCTGTAGAAGTTGAAAGCTCCGACACAACGCGGGGATTGAAGAGCAAATAGGTGGATTTATCTGAATTTCTCACATAGTGAAGTTCGACGCTAACATTCCTCTCCTTCTCGAACAACTATTGTCTGGCTGACAGCACATCATTATCTCTGCTCTGCGAAACTATCATTTCTACTACATCCGTTGCCATAAAAAATGTCAATGCTGGAGCCTACGCTTTGATTTGGATTTTTTTCTAACTCCTCTTGCTATTTTTATTTTGCCATATCGATACACTACCTTATTTACAGCAAGTACGCCCCGACTATACCTTGGAAAATTAAAAGGCCTAATATCAGATACAATTAACTTCTTCGATAACATCCATCGCGTTGAGCTTCGCCTTTTCCATCGAAATACTAGATATCGCCAAAGTAATGTGACTCACACCTCATTCATTCGCAAATCTTTGCTCTCATCCTCATTTCCTTTCTCAAGATATCCGTCTTTATATCTCCCTTCACATCTCTACATTTACGATCAAGCTAAACTAGCACCGCACACTATTCACAAACCCTAAACCTTGTCTATCCTATCTGCGCGTATCATGCTTGTTATCCTTTCTACACGCCTTAACTTCCTACAATCTACGTCCAATTTTCCTTCCCCAGGAACATCCGCCCGACGTCTACTAAACAGTTCTCTAGCACATCCCATCAATCACTAAACTCTAGACTCCCACTCTACTCCACAAGACAGCCCCCCAGCTTACTTTACACACCGCTCGCTCTCCCCGTCCAACGTTTCAATTCCCATTTCCGTATCCACCCAAACCCCCTCACACAGCCCTAATACACACTACACCCCATATCTTCACTGAATCCTTGCCCTTACCTTGCATCCATGTTCCGAATCGCGAGGCTCACTGCGTCGAGCGCGCCAGTCGTGCAAGTGAACTCGTGTATGGTGGGCGCAGAGGTGGTGGTAGTGGATTTCCGGACACATACGTCCCGGATCTGTGGATGTAGTCAAGGGGCGAGATTTAGGTGTGGGGTTGCAATTTGGCGCTGCGGTTGCGGGTGACATTTTTTATGAAGTTGAGTTGGATGGATGAGTTGGATGGATGAGTTGGATGGATGAGTTGGATGGATGAGTTGGATGGATGAGTTGGATGGATGAGTTGGATCAATGGGTGAGGAGATCGATAGAATGATGGGTTGATGAATGGGAGGATAGAGCTGGGGTGGTGGATTTGAAGGTAGGGGTTTGAGGCTTGGGTATCAGGGCTAGGGATTAGTGGCGACAACGCATTTTTGTTGAGGTCCTGTGGAGAAACATGCCTTTGAGGACTGTGGGGGAGACAGTTAGAATGTTGATGCGTGCGCAGATGGACGATGAAAATGTGGAAATGGTAATTAGTGGAACCATTTCAAGTTACTTGATATGTAAAATGCTGTTCCCTCTAATGGACATTATTTGAGTGAGATTATACTCATACATGTATGATGAATATGCTAGTTTGACATGTCTAGGCTTATGGACCTGGCTGTAACTGCGCAGATTCAACATCTTCTTCTTCCCAGCAAGCTGGCAACACCCACATCCCCCCTCCCCTTCACATAACAACACACCCAAAAAACTCCTCCGCACACGTCTGTCCCGGATCATACTCCCTGCGTCTCGCCCTCCTCTCCCTATCACTGACCGTCGTACTCCCACTATACCTTACGCGTCGTTCGCGTCGCTCATACGGCTTCCTACTTCCACCACCACTCCCACTCCCTTGCCCGTTCTCTCGTGCTCGCCGACTCTGCTCACGATATTTACACCCAGCACATTGCCATCCGCCGTAAACGTATTTCGTGCGTAAGCGTCCGCATTCTCGAGAGCAGCATTTCGCTTCGGTCATTTCGTGGCGGCAGTCGAATTCGATGACGTCGTAGTTGCACATCTTGGAGCTGTGGAAGTGATATGTAAGGTCGGGGTGCTAATCGGTGATTATGTATGAAGTCTTGATGAAAATTCGTATGCCTCTATCGCACGCTGCGCGAGAACTACGGATCTGGGATCAAGATGTTCGCTGCGACTACGACGACGATAGGGCTGACAGCGACGATAGATGAGTAGGATATGATGGCGAAGTGACGATGTCAACGTTGGTTCAACTCCCGGAGTTTGATCTACTGGAAGCGGAGGGAGGAATATTATCAAAGCAGAGTATCGGACTCTTATACGGTGCGGGGGAGTAGACAGACATTGACGAAAACGAGCCTGTGAAGAGTGCGCGTGTCGCAGAGTTGCATCAAGGGGCTTTGTTGGCGGGAGATACTTCAAGGAACTCGTGAAGTCGGAGTGTATGCACAATGAACGGCTTGGGCTTGAAGCTGGGGCGCGACGTGAAGTGTTGGTCTGCAAGCTGGACCGCGACGTGAAGTTTTGATCTTGAAGATGAAGCCTGTGAGGTGTGAGACAGCGTGGCCCTTTTTGCAATCGGTATAACTTTAGGGTGTGAGACATTCACGTACCGATGGCTTGGTTGGCTTTCGTCCCGAGAAGTGGAGGTTGCCTTCGCCGGAGGTCTGAGGCTCCACGGTACGGGAATAAGAGGGGCTCAGAGGATCTCATGGGAAACACGGAAAGGACAGTGTGCAAGCGACCTTGACGAGATGATGGGGAAGGATTCGAAAGGCCGCAGGACACATTGAGTGGGGCCGCAATAATAACTCAGAACTATGAACAAAGACCTCCCCACCAATGCTGTAAGAAAGCCGCCCCTTGAGAGAAAAATAGCTCATGGACATGACAAAGGAATAATCTCGATCAGGAGCGCCGGTATCCCCATCAACCTCCTACTACCCAATCCTCGGGTACAACCGCCCATCGGCAATATATCCCGTGGGAGGCATTCTCAATCTCCCGTACCATGCGTCCATTTCATCCTCCTCCGTAAGGTCAGGTTCGCCTTCAAGGACTTCCTCGTTCTGTCGCTTGGCCGGGTCTAACTCGAAGTAGTCGTCATCGTCGGATTCATACGCCCAGTCAGCTTTGTTGATGGGCACGGTTAGATTTTGTTCAGAGGTAGGTTCTGGCGGGAGCTCTGGCTGCTCTGCGGTCTTGGTGGGCTTTGTTGCTTTGCTGGTGTCTTTGTCGGCGGCGCCTTGGGTCGCGGAGGGAGGAGTGTTTGGAAAACTTGGGGAAAACATGTGGGATACTACGGCAGGGGTGATTAAGTACAATGATATGAACAGTTTAGAGAGTAGAGAAATCGGACCGGACATTGATATAGAAGGAGATGTAGCAACGGGGTTAATGCCGGGAGATACTGGTATTGAACTTGATTTGGAGAGATTGACATGTTTGAATTCTGCGAAGCGTGCTGTGGTGGAGACGGGAGCTAGCTGTCTTTGATGGAAGTGCAATTTCAAGCATGAGGATCGCGGTCTGTCACCCTATGTCACGTCGTTGAGTGAAAGCACGGGAAGGCCCGAGGGACCCTCCAATGGCCGAAAATAATTCGCCAAGGACTCGACATCTCGGGCTCTAGGAGGCGATAGGTAAAGCCGAATGGCGAATAATTATGACTTAATAAATTTGACGATGCGTGTCCTGCATGTTTTGAAGCGACCTTCGCGAGTTGCGATGAGGATACGGAAGCTCAAGGGGGCCACGGGGGGATCTGCATCACATCGAGAAGCTAGGCCCGCCAAGGCTCGCTTCCACACTAGCGCCATTCACGCCCACGAAGCCCCGCCAATGCTGGAATATCGCGAACTTTTTCCCTCAACCTCCATCGACAACTCTTTTTACGGGATTAGAAGAGATTGACTACCTCCCGCACTAGCCATGCGTGAGTATCATCCTTCTGATCGGCTGGCACGCCCAGCCTGGCTTCCAGCGAGCTAACAGCGCCCCAGCTCCCAAATTCGATCCTTCCGAGGTCAAGGTGATCCACCTGCGAGCGACCGGTGGTGAAGTCGGTGCTTCATCCGCCCTCGCTCCCAAGATTGGTCCTTTGGGTCTCTCGCCGAAGAGTATGTTCCTTCCACGATTCGGATGCCGGAATGCAATTGCTAACGCGCCCGCAGAGGTCGGTGAAGATATCGCCAAAGCCACCGGCGACTGGAAGGGTCTTGTACGCGCAGCCTTCTCCCATACCGCGACACCAGCTAACACTCCGCCAGCGCGTCACCGTCAAGTTGACCATCCAGAACCGTCAAGCCGCCGTCTCGGTCGTCCCCTCCGCCTCGTCGCTCGTCATCAAGGCGCTTAAAGAGCCCCCGCGCGACCGCAAGAAGGAGAAAAACATCAAGCACACCAAGAGCATCCCGCTCGATGAGATCATCAACATTGCGCGCACCATGCGCTTCAAGTCCATGGCCAAGGACTTGAAGGGAACGGTCAAGGAGATTCTCGGAACCGCCTTCAGCACCGGATGCCAGGTCGACGGCCGTAGCCCCAAGGACATCTCGGACGACATTGAGTCGGGCGAGATTGAGAGTATGTGCAGCCGAATCCTCTCGCTGGTGCAGATACTGACTGATTGCAGTTCCCGAGGAGTAAATTTTCCTTTTCCGCATTTCGAACCAAACAGTGCGTCGGGCTCGGATATAGAAAGGGGATTACATAGCTCAATGAGGATCACGTCTTCCATCTGGTGCTTCCAATGTGCATGGGAATGGTTTGTGTTGGCGTTTGGGCTGTCGATACCAAAAGTAGCATGTCACTGACAGGCGGTGAATGAGTAAATGATCAACTTGTTACGCCCCTCGTACCCTTGATCCGTTGCCGCGACATGTGTTCATTAACTATTGAGCTCATTATGAGTATAGTAACCCATGGAAGTCGACGGGCTCACGAGGCTCGAGAGCATTCTTGCGGAAATTTCCGTGCGGCTGAGGTGGAACCGTGGGCCGAGGGAACCCATCTTCGGAAACTGGGTGCTATCGAGGTGTCGGGAGTTGCATGTTCAAGTCACTTGCCTGAATGGCTAGCGAATATATGTACCATACGAGATATGAGATTTACGTTCAACGACGTCAACGGCAGGCATAAGAGTGCTCATCTTCAAGGCAGCACCCCTCCACTGGTTTCTCTCATTCCTTTTGCAAGAGCATTCCTCAAAAGCCTCATCTCCTTGGCCGATGTGGTATGCACGTGACTCAGCCCTACGCTCGCTCCATCCGACACCTCCGAGCTCCGCCGTTCCTTCCCCCTGACGACATGCATCCGTCCCAACACCACCCACCATGACGCCTTCAATCGCAATTCCAATTCCAATTCCGATCCCTCGCTCCGGGTTCCGTCAACCGTCAGCATGCGACGGAAACGCTCCCTCTCACTCCCCCGCTACGTAACTCCCGGATCAGCACCCGAATCCGCACGCTCCTTCTCATGGCCCCGACGATCCCGCATCCTGGCCCTCGCAGGTATCTGCTTGCTATATTGGTTCTTCTTCACCGGCAACCACAATAAAAACAAAAATGTGGCGGTGGATACTACCGACTACTCCCACTTCGCATACTCCCTCTACGCGACCGACAGCGCTACATTATGCCATGCAGTACTCGTCTTCGATGCATTGGAGAGATTGGGGAGTAAAGCGGATAGAGTACTCTGGTATCCGAATTATTGGGATACGGTGGTAACGAATAGTAAGGATAGGGATAGTCAGTTGCTTGTGATGGCGAGGGATAGGTATCGGGTGAGGTTGAGGCCGGAAAAGTTGCTGAGTGTTGGGGGGAGGGGGAAAGGTAGGTTAGACGATTTCTTCTGGGGCAGGCGAGAAGTGTTCAATTGTGTGCATTCGCACCACTTTTGCGCGGCGGAGAGGGGGAGTATTGTATATTTGAAGAACGATGGGCTAATGCAGTTATCAGATGCATGGACAGGTACCTGGGACAAATCCGTCACCAAATTCCTCGCTTTCACTCTAACGTCCTACAACCGCGTCATCGCACTCGACTCGGACATCACGCTGCTCTCCTCGCTCGACCACCTGTTCCTCCTTCCGCCCACACACATCGCTATGCCCCGCGCCTACTGGTGGCCCACACAACCACAACCTCTCACCTCATTACTCATGGTTCTGCAACCGAGTATGCGCGAATTCGAGTACTTCAAAAGCGTGATTGACAACGGGGGCTCGCAGGAGGCGGTTGCGAGTAGACGGTTCGATATGGAGATGGTGAATGAGCGGTTTGGTGGGAGTGCGATGGTGTTGCCGCAACGACCGTACGCCCTATTAACCGGTGAATTTCGCACCCACGACCACGCTGCGTACCTGGGGAGTCCACCGTCTTTGCCCTCTTCGCCCTCGCCCTCCTCACCATCAAATGCAAACGCAGAATCGGAAGTCCAGTCGAAATCCGAAGTCTGGGATGCGGACAAAATGTATTCTGAAGCTAAATTAGTCCATTTCTCCGACTGGCCCCTCCCCAAACCCTGGATCATGTGGCCGCACGAGGGCCTCGTGGAAATGCAGCCTGATTGTGGGGGCAGCCACTCCGAGACGCCGTGTGCGGAGCGTAGGATCTGGAAGGGACTTTATGAGGATTTTAGGAGGAGGAGGAAGGATGTTTGTAGATTGCTGAGTGTGCCCGCGCCGGAGTGGGGGAGGATCAAGGGTGGGGGAAGCACTGGAAGTAGGAATGAAACGGAGGGGACACATCACGAGGCTGAGAAGGTGGATATGGATATGAAAACCGAGGGGAAGGAGGGTGGTGTGAAGGGGCCGCATGATATCTAGCTTGTTGGATACTTACATGGGCATGTTGGGTGTTGGATTGCCATCTTGCTCTGCTAAGTCCGACCTCGAAATGATCCTTGTTTGGTAAACTAGTCGCTGTTCCATCTATCTCGTACATACACCCATCTCCGACGGCGGGGATTCGTGAAAGTTCGCGTGGCCAGCTTCAGACTTGACTCGGATCCGACAGCGAGACTCGTCTGGAGATCTGGCAACTACATTGCGGCGAAACGCGTCCAATACTCCGGTCTGTCCGAGTGTCAGGATCGTGTTGGATCGGGATTGTGGAGGATCAGGACCGTGGAAGGGAATTATTCTCCTACGCCGCACACTGCACGCACGGTAGCGGCACGCTTCCTTCCGGAGTACGAGTGGGATGGGTACACTTGGAATCCTCCGGCCCTGCAAGGCACGTAAATGTGTACCTTGCGTCGTTTGCTCCTGCAATATTAATTTCTGGAACGCCGGTCGATTAAGTGGAGTTATGGTTTGTTCCTGACATTATGTTTCCTGGAATATTGTGTTCTGGGAATCTAGGGAGGGACGATGCAATACATACGACAGGGCGATTGATGACTAGCCCAATATCGGGCGTACAAGCTGCCACCTACAGCCGCACGGGAGAGGCTAGCCTAGGTAATACCAGCTTACCTATGTAGGAGCCGTAGTAGTACTGGAATCTCATACAGAGCCCCGATAAGGACTCCCAATACTCGTCGCCTCTTTCTAGCTCTCGCGCAGATTACCTGGGTACCGATTTCTGAGGCTGGTGTTAGAGTCTTGTGCAGAGCCCGAATAAGGACTCCCAATAAACTATTAGAGGGGCGTGTTGCCGATATAGGATCAGACCATGGTGGCCGCGAAGCTTTCCAGGCTGCACCACTGGTGGGGAGTCTTCCGTCGAACTCATGTGCATCAACGACGCCTGCCATCGTTTGGCTACATGGTAAAATTACATGGAGCATGCTGGGGCGGTGCGTAGCGTGACGGACGGAGCCGGAGTTGTCGGAGTTTTGGATGCAGTTGGTGCTGATGCTGGGCCTCCTCCTCAAATCTCTTTTCGCGCGGGGCTACGATGTTGGACTGCCGGTCGGAAGAGAAGTTAGGAAGACGGATGTTGGTTCGTTGGTTCATGAGCTGTGGTCGTCTCCTCCACATAAGTCCTATAACGAGAATAGGCGGCGCGGTGCAAGATCTGTAAAGTAACGCGAGGAACGAGGTCCGGCCCAATTATAAGCTTTGACTTGCATATCTTGTCTCTCCACAACTACCCTTTTGGGTGGAGGCTCTGCTGTCGCTGTAAAGAAATAGCCTGCTGAGTCCGTGTGTGTCTTTTGTCTTGTCTCTCGTTTCTCGTGTCTCTCGAAAATAGACATGCTCGAGCTGAACAACGCCCGACAAAGCAAAGCATGGTGGTGGCGCCCGCAGCCCGCTCAGCCCCAACCGCTCACTGGCTGCGGCATCATGCGGGCGGCGCAGCGAGCCAACGTCGGTGCCTGGAAATCTCCGCGCAATGGCCCCGCCCAATCAGCGTGCGTCGGGCCTTTGCATCTGCATGGTTGGATCGAATGAATCTGAAACAGGGAATTGCATGACTGACGGCGTGATTTTGTTTGTCCGGAGTGGGTGAGTTGTGAAGATGGGATGCGAGGTGGGCACGGTGGGATGGGAGGGAGGGTCCATGGGGACGGCGAGCAACAGCACAGAGAGGGCCAGACAAATGGCCAGGACACATGGACGACGACACAGCGTGTCCGATGATTCCAGCCTGGTTCCCCGCATGCACGCACACGCAGGCGCGAGAGAGGTAGATTAGATGGTCGGATCATGGATGGCAGCGATCAGACCTCATGCTGTGTAACCCTCTCATGAAACACTTGGCTCGGGGCGACGGCGGTTTGTTTCCTCGAGGCTAGCGGCGTTTGTTTGGCTGCGGGCCTGTCGATCGGCCACCGCTTCTAAGTTCTGGGCGCTGCATCCCCGCCAGCCAAGAGAGCTGATCGACAGGTTGCAACTCCTGGATGGATGGCTGGCCGGGGAGGAGGGAGAGTCAGCAGATGGAGAGGTTGCAGTCATGGCTGGGCTCCGACATGCCGAACCAGCTCGACCGGGCAGGTCGACGGTGGATGAATGGCAGGCGGGACGTCTCTCGTCACTCTGTGGTTGCATGCATCCAGCCACGGGGGTTTGGAGGTGCGGGAGAGAGGGTGCGGCGAGTGGTGAGGCCGGGCCTGCTGTGCGGCGCGTTGCAGTGGCAGCTCACCATCTGACTCCGGTGCGCTGCAGAGGCTCTGGCAGACTGGCATGCATCTCTGGTCTTGGTGGTCTCTCATTCCTGTGCAGCTGGCAGCGGGACGCCTGCACGCTGCAAGGCTGAGGCAGGGCAGCACGTCCGGCGCGCGAATCAGGCGTGCGCCAGCGAATAATAATGAGGTGGCCGGCCTGTGGCGAGCAGACCCCCGGCTCCACAATGACCTCTTATAACTGGGCACTCTGGGCTAGCAGGGGAGCTCCCCAGGCTCCGCATTAAAATATCACCACGCCCACTCTCCTCCTTTTCTCCTCTGTCCTTCTCGAATGCCCTCTTTGTTTCCTTGACTTCGCTTCCAAGTTGCTCGTCGTCGCATTCACACCCTCATTGTGGATGCTGCCGGTGCTTTGTCGACTGCCTACCTTGTTTCCTATTGATTGCACACTACTTAATCCGGACCACTGCATTCATACCACATTTCCCCACACGAGACATTTAAGAGAGATATAGAATTCCAACACCACAAGCCACACTCCTTGTCATTTCTACACATTATCCAACTACACCTTCGGGAGTGCAACAGGATGCGCTCCATCGTCCAAGCAGCCCTCGTGGCCGCAGCCTCAACCTTCTTCTTCCAGTCCGCCTCAGCCGTCGCCGCGAACCCGCTTCCCAAGCCGTCAAACATCACCTGGGGAACCTCCGGCTCGTTCACGGTAGGATCTCTCCAGCTCAAGGCCCCGGACAACGCCATCCTCAACGCGGCTTTCGATCGCGCAACCAAAGTCTTTTCGGAGCTGAAGTGGGTTCCCGCCGCCACGGAGGCGCCTCCCCGGTCTTTCCAGGCTTTCCCGACCCCATCTGCAGCCGCGAAGCTCAGGCGCGCGTACAACGCCACAAATGGCGCTCTGTCAACTGTCAATGTGAAGGTCGAGGACGTGCACGTGGGGCTGCAGCACGGCGTTGACGAGAGCTACACCCTCGACATCGCATCCGGATCCTCCAGCATCGACATCACGGCCAAGACCATCTACGGCGCCCTGCATGCCTTCACCACGCTCCAGCAAATCGTCATCAGCGATGGGAAGAGCGGGCTCATCATTGAACAGCCCGTCTCTATCGACGACAAGCCGCTCTACCCCGTCCGCGGCATCATGATCGACTCGGGCCGCAACTTCATCTCCAAGAAGAAAATCTACGAGCAGATCGACGGCATGGCGTTGTCCAAGCTGAATGTCTTGCACTGGCATATCGTGGACGCGCAGTCCTGGCCCCTAGAACTGGAAACCTATCCCCAGATGACGGACGACGCATACTCGCCCCGGGAAATATACTCAAAAGCCTGTCTCTCCGACATCATCGCCTACGCATCCGCCCGCGGGGTCCGCATCCTCCCCGAAATCGACATGCCAGGCCACGCGAACTCGGGCTGGAAACAAGTCGACAAATCCATGATGTCCTGCATCGATTCCTGGTGGAGTAACGATAACTGGCCCACGCATACAGCTGTGGAACCTAATCCAGGCCAACTCGACATCTTGAACAACAAAACCTACGAAGTCACCGGAAAAGTGTACAAAGAACTCGCAAACATTTTCCCAGACAACTGGTTCCATGTCGGCGGCGACGAACTCCATATGAACTGCTACAACTTCTCCTCCCTCATCTCGTCGTACTTCGCCTCCGGAAAGTCCATGGGCGATCTCGTGCAACATTGGGTTGACACCGCGATCCCCAATTTCCGTAAACAAGCCAATCGTACTCTGGTCATGTGGGAAGACGTCGTCATTTCTCCTGACGCGGCGGCCAGTGGCACCGTGCCTAAAGACATCATCCTCCAAGCGTGGAACAACGGGCTTGAGAATATCAACAATCTGACACGCGACGGATACCGTGTCATCGTTTCCTCCTCAGACTTCATGTACCTGGATTGCGGCTTCGGGGGCTGGGTCGGAAACGACCCACGCTACAACGTCATGACGAACCCGAACAAGACCGACGGAACCCCGAACTTCAACTACGGCGGCGGCGGTGGATCTTGGTGCGCACCATACAAAACCTGGCAGCGGATCTATGACTACGATTTCACGTATAACCTCACCGATACTCAGAAATCGCTAATCCAAGGAGCCATCGCGCCATTGTGGTCAGAGCAGGTCGACGACACTGTCATTTCGTCGAAGATGTGGCCACGTGCTGCGGCGCTGGCGGAGCTGGTTTGGAGCGGAAATCGGGACGAGAACGGCAACAAGCGGACGACTGAGCTGACACAGCGTATCCTCAACTTCCGCGAGTACCTCGTTGCGAGTGGGGTGGGCGCTGCGCCGCTCATGCCGAAGTTCTGTCTGCAGCATCCTCATGAGTGCGATCTTTTCCTCAACCAGACAGCTTTGTGGAATTAGGGCAAATGAGGGTGGCAAACATAGCACATTTACGGCGTTTATGGGTTCGGGCTTGGCATTTCCACTGGCTTGAGGATGGCCAGGAGGAGCGGCGGAGATTCCTTTCGTGTGGCATATTTATACCCCGTTTTCCTTTTGTTTTTTGGCTGGGAGAGGAGAGCCTATTGCATCGAGTAGGTATAGGTGGATAGATGGAATAAAATAATTTAACATGCATTTTTGGATCTTGGAAATTCCTCTTTGGTGAACTGCCTCTTTCGTGAACTGCCTCTTTCGTGAACTGTGATGCTTTCCAAAGTTGGTGGGGTATCGCCTTCTCATCCATCCTCATCACCCCTGTTGCTAAGTAGCTACCCCTACTATCGCCACCATTCCACTACCTTATGGTCGGTATATGACGTTTCTTCCCTGACGCAACTGCAACGGAACTTCTCGGCTCCGTTGTCACAGAGGTCGGGTCGCTGGAAACGGCATTTAGCAATGCGGAACAAACTAGTCATGTCAACAATCCATCAATATCCGTCCAAAAATTCTACCGAAAGACGGCACCTACCCTACCTACATCGGAACCATCCTCGAAAGTGTACTACACGGCTTTGGACTCACAACACCAATACCACAATCTACTGTGATCCAATGCCTATCGAAGACAGATGGGCCTTCTAGCATCTAATCACAAAAGAGAAGCGTCGAATATTATTTGCCTTCCTTCGCCTTTCGTGTGTATAACTCCATTCCCAGGGCGGGACTGGACTGAGTCCAGCCTCGGGGACTCAGGGATGACGCCGCACCTCCACCGTTGCCGTGCCAAATCATTCCCGAAATTCCACCGGAACAGTGTCGTGTCTTTCGAAGACCAGAAGCGCAGGCATGTTGGAAGCTGGTCGAGGGGCTGTGGTCAAGGGTGCAGGTGCTATATAGGGCATCGCTGGCGGGGGCTGGTTTGGCTAGGCTCGGCGGCGGCACACTTGCTTGCTCCAGAATCGATCATCGAGACTGTCAAAGGCAAAGTCGGTGTATGTTAATGACGGACCGTATGTCGTGTCTCTCGCCCTCGGGTCCGAAATCTGCCCGCTTTTCATTCCGGAGGAGGAGCCGACACGACGTGTTTCGTGGAGTGAGTGACGGAAGTACAACATCATACCAATCGTCTGTCTGGTGCAACTTCTAACAGAACTCAGCATGAAGATCAGGTTCGCTACGTAGCAAGAGGCTCGGCTTCTCGGCCAGTGAAAATTGCAGGGGCAGAAAAGTATATCCTCCGTGAACACGGAGGCTCGCGTCTGACTTGGAATGAGACATTATTGGCAGGAGGTTATGGCTGGCTGTATTGGTGGATGAGGTGATCTATAGTGGGGTCTGCATTTATTAGCTATCAGCTTGTGTTGCGTCGGGATTTGTTAGATTATTAGGAGGAAGCGGAACGGAGAGCTTCCATGCAAGGATGGCTTTGCTTTGTATCGTTATGGAAGGGTTTAAAGACCATTGCCCAAGGTCTGTGGAAACAAGTGCCCTGCGGGTAAGGTGTTCGGGCGTCGCGGAAGTCGTTATCATGTGATAAGCAAAAACGTAGACAGGCCTCGCCCCGTGCAGCGTGTTGGCATCATGGATATGTTTGATAAACATGCTGTGCTTTGGAAATATCGTGAATCGTGCAGGTTATGATACAGCATTGCCTACTTAGTATGCCTAAGCCTTTCTTTCTGCCAGGAGTAAATATCTATTCTTTGTTTAGAGAAACTTAGAATGAACATTTATATTACTTGAAAGTTATAAGGAAATGAAGTTTAGCTCTTGTAAACAATAGAGAGGGAGTCACGCTGCTAGGGAGGCGTTATAAGTTTTGAGAATCAATATATTGTCAAGCAATATAAACTACTCCCACTGCGGATCGTTTTCCACTCAGGGCACTCATTGAGTGGAAAAACTCCACTCATTAAGTAGAAACCCACTCATTGAGTAGAAAAACCCCACTCAGGGCACTCATTAAGTGGAAAACCCCTACTCATTAAGTAGAAAACCCTACTCAGGCTTATTTTCTAAGTAAAACTGTCTAAATTTTTACTAAATCAGTGAATCTACTTAGAGATTTTCGAATCTAGTGCTGAGGTGGGCCCCCCCACCCCACTCCTTCACCGGGCGGGCTTGGCTCACCCACACAGACTATATGACCCTCCCTGCCTCCCTCCTTCCATCTCTCCTCTACTCCTCCTCCATCTCCATCTTCATCGCCATCTCCATCTCCATCGTCGCTATCCTCATTAGTCAAGTATTTATATTAGATTCACGTTAAATTGCAGACTAATCACGATGTAGAGAGATCAATTCACCAATGCAACAAGCTAGCAGGGCAGGCAGGGCAGGCAGGGCAGGTCGTGAGAGCAGATTTGGTGTTGAGGAGCCGTGGGGGTAGGAGCCGAGGGGAGCCAAGCCCTGCGTGGTACACTATGTACTAGATCGAGCTATAGATAGAGCTGGTACACCATACCAACGCAACGAATTATTAAGCCATTTTTAAATTATTTTTATTCAAATTATTTACAAATATTTACATATATATAAATGAGTAGAAAAATAAGCGGAAAAATGAGTGCAAAATGAGTGGAAATCGATCCGCGGTGCCGGTCTGTGTGTGCGCATCCGTCAAATCCATCCCCTCTCCTCCGATCAAGAACCCCTTCAGCTCTCCCCACTTCTCCCGCCGTCTCCTACTCCCCCATCCCCCTCCCTCCCTCTCCCCTCGCCCTCAGTATCCACCCCCATACCACCTATAACTTTCCGTCCTGCTTGGCCTCAAGGCGGTAGTCCTCCCGTATACTGCATGCCGTGATTCCTGCATGCGTAACAAGGTTCATTGTTGATGTAGGGTGTGGGTAATTGGCTCAACACAGCACATTGTTGTCCGATGGCGACGGCCCGAGGGCATCGTCGAATCATCTGTTCTTGCTTGGTGCACGAGGGGCATTGGTAGGAATATGCGCCGCACATTTTGTTTGGTGATGGTGTGAAGGGGGTTGGGTTGCTGATGGGGATATTTGATATAGAGGCTTCGAGGTGGCTTGCTTCTAAGAGGTTGTAAAACGCTGCTTGTAGATGGTACTTGGTGCTTGGGCTTATTGTGTTGTACGTTTTGGAGATTTGGGAGTATGGGAGATGGCAGGGTTTATATACGAGCGACTTTCTTCATTCGAGAATGAAGGGACAAATGAATGCTGAAGTGGACGTACACATCAGCACTGCGAAACTCGATGCCAGCATCCTTGGATTTGAGCTCGGGGTCGGGGTGTTGTTTAGTTCTGAAGACATGGTACGCGGTAGTTCGAGCGCGTAGTGAATGTTGGAGATGTGGTTCAATATTGGCGGGGTCTTGGATCAGTTGAAGGGAATTTTTTGAGTGTTACTAGGGGGCGTCAATGGTACCGATGTCGCGAGGGCGTGGTGGTTGCCAAGTCAGTGACATTGGGTCGTTTGCACAGACAAGAGGCTCGTGAATGCCGGCAACATCAAACGTGGGGATTCAAAAACTTATCCGAGTTGGAAGACGATGTGCCATGCGGATGATCAGTAAGTAGATTCCACCCTTCATAGCCTGTGCCAAATGAAGCACTCTTCACTGCCGTGATAGAAGCAATAATCATCAAACAATGTAAAATCCACAGGCTTTGTAGACATAGTACACTTTGTTCACTAGTGCTGTTTACCTCTTCGAAGCCCTTTCTTCTCTGATCACGCTCAAAGCAAACTCATAAACCCGGTCATCATCCCAGAACCAACACAACAATAACAATCACGACGATCACGAACCATGCCAACTCATCTTCTTCTCCTACTCCTACCGGCCTCCAACCGCGGACGCAACAAATTGGAAGCACACGATAGCAGTCTGGACGCACTGCCCAGATCCCGCCGGACCATCTTGCGGAATCCGTATACGAAAAGTGAATAATAGGATGGGGAGATGCGAACAATGTGAACCGAAGTCAAACTGTTTTATGGATGAGGTTGGAAAGGAGAAGGCAAGGATTGTGCGAGAAGTGATGATTTCAGCTGTGGAAGGGCGGAGATGGAGGGGTGGAGATTTGCAGGATGTTTATGAAAGTTTCTTGGAAATGGCGGAGGGGAACTGAAACTGGGGAGTTTGGGGTTAGACGAGATGGTAGGGGTGGAGTGTGGAATCAGAGAGATGCTCATCGAGAAGATGTCCATTTATGCTGTGCATTGTCAGCTCAATATACCTAGAGTTAGTTATAGGAATTCAAATTTCGTGGCCCACTTATACCAGTAGATATTTGAATCGACTGCGTTAGTTTTACAGAGACGAGAAGCGTGAAATGGTGGTCTGGTTGTTTTGAGCCTTCCCATCGCCTTGTTTTTATAGACTTTACTTAGAGACCGTAGATTGTGTCACCATCCCGTGGCGTCCAGTTTCTGGCTCGCTCGACCATACACAAGGCTCCTACCTGTGTTATCCTTTTGATCTTTAATTAAGCCCTTGTTGCGGCCATCAATGGATTAGAATAAAATGTGGTCCGTTGTCTAATTGCGGCGACTGCCTTAATCACACTAGTAGAGGGAAATAATACTATGAATAACATCGCTATAAGGGCCGGAACGATCGGTTCGCCTGGCAACGTTTTGGTGGTGGTGGCGTGTGCGACATAGTTGGCCTGGAAAACCTCGATGATGTTGTACCATCTTGCCGGAACGCAGTAGGTGTGTGTGGAAGGCTGGGAATACGTCCCTGCCGGAACAGAAATTGTGATGTTTTCAGACATTCCGGCCGCGACCGATGCCACAAAATATTCGATAAGGAACATTGCCGCGAGGGTCATTCGAGCGGAGAGAAAACACTGAAGCATTGCGAATTTGAGACATGTTTGACCAGAAATAGTTCGAGAATTTAGGTGCGGTGAAGGTGGCCAAATGCGATTTATTCACGCTTTCGAGGCTTTGGAAGTGGTATGACCCAGAAGTGGTATGACACAGGTGCTCTGCCTCCACAAATCGCAGAAAATGCTGAACAGCCGACTTATGCCCAGGTATAACTGAGAGTTGTTTTTCACTGGGTCAGATATGATAGGTTAGATCTGTAATATAGGTGCAATGCATATCCAATCATCAAGCCCGTCCTCTCATTGCCACTCGTTTCAGCGCTAGGGGGAGAGGGTGGGGGGGGAGGGCAGTTAGCCTCAAATGGTGGATCGTTCGTATAGGAATCACTGGCGTGGGATGAAAACGACACGTCTCTTTGTTTCCACACCTAGGTATTCTCTACATTTCGCATGATCAATCTCTTCTCCCGATTATCTTCCAATGCTTTACTCCAATAACGGGATGTTCTAGTGCGCAGGTGCTCGAAGAATGCAGTCAATCTCCGTTTAGACGTCTTCGACCGTACTATTGGAGGGTTCATTCATCTTCTCTGCGATATCCAAACATACTGTCTATTGTAAGCTCAAGCCCTAGCCATGGTAGGCATTGCAATGCAAATGTTTCTGCATACTTACAATGGTGGATACTCCGTGCACCCAGAATCTTCAGTGCTCCGACATCCTGCTCCAGCACTTTGTAGAACCAATTCCGCAGCTCAACAACAATCAAAGAATCAACACCCAAGCCCGTCATGTTCTGATCTTTACTGACCGACCCAACAGGCAACAATAGCAAGTTTTCCAATTTCGCGACAAAGAACGTCGCGATCACATCAGCGATGGCCGGTGGTGAATCGAGGGCGCTGATTTGCTCCTGTAGTGATTTTTGCGTCTCTGCAGCCTCAGCGGACTCATCTGACCCGACATCCCTAATGAAATGGCAGAATCTCGGATCCCTCTGCCAAAACAATAGGTCCGGACTATCGGGCGAGAATCTACTCAACCCCGTCGTCAAGTCATAAGGTTGGTTTGGTACATCCGGTCTTCCCGCGAGGATCGCTTCATGAAACATGTGATGCAGATCGCGCTCCGAGATAGGCGGATATCCCTCTCTCTCTAGCCTACCATATAGATCCTGCTTCTCGCGCAGGAGGAACCCAAGGCCGTAGATAACGCCGATGTTCAGCACGGAACCTGGTAATCCTCTTGCGCGTCTGTTTGCTGCTAGGCCGTTCATGTACATGTTTGCGGCGGCGTAGTTTGATTGGCCTGGATGACCTCCCGTGGCGGCAAATGAAGAGGTCATGATGAAGAATTGTAGGTCAGGCCCGGAAAAGACAATGTCGAGGTTTTTAGAACCGATGGTCTTGGGGCGGAGGACTCGGTGCCAGGTTTCAGCTGTCATTTGGGAAAAGACTCGGTCGTCGAGGACCATGGCTCCATTTATGACTCCGGCGACAGGAGGTATGGTCTTGGAAAGTTTGGCTTCGAAGCCCTGGACTTCGGCGAGATTAGTCACGTCGAGTTTTTCGATGACAATTTCGGCACCAAAATTGGATATTAGCTCCTCTTTCCATTTCGGTGACATGTTTGGATTGCGGCTTGCGAGAACGATGTAGCGTGCACCATGATCGAAGAAGAAGCGACTGAGACTTTGTCCCATATCCCGTGTGAGTCCAATCAGAACGTACGTCCTGTCTGGTTGTAGGAAATTGGGCTCGGCTATGGGTTTTAAGATTTTCGAGATGGGCCGCTCGGCTTTCCAGTCAATAATTGTGAATGGTGAAATCAACGTTCGATCTGAGAGGAGAGATGATAGGGATATTGTATTTTTTTGGAGACACTCATGCGTTGCATTGGAGTCTGCGGGTTCCGTCATAGCCGTATGAACAAGCCCAGCAAGAGTAAAGTAGGCCGTTGATTGCTCTTCAGGACCAAAATCTCCACCTAGACTGTTAAAGTCGTGGTATGAGATGAATTCGCAATTTTCAGGCAGACATTGACGAATAGTGTGAGCGAAGGGGTCGTCTAGCCGAAGCAAGCTAACCACCAGACCTTTGGCCCATGAGAGTTGCGCCTTGATCGTTGATGCTAGAGCCTTGGGATGAACTCTCAATACTCTTACACCAGGGGGTGAGTCCTTGATTTTATTCCCATCGGTGATGACGGAAATTTGAGTCTTCTCGATCTGTTGGCTGCAGTTGATGATCTCGGAGTCCGGCCCCAGGAGAACCAGCGGTCGTCCTCTCGCTCTTTTCACAAGGGCAGCCACAGCTGAGTATCTCACAACGCGACTGAGAAGTTCCATCGTTGATATTCCATCGAAAATATGGAATGTGCGGGTTCTTGGTACTGAGATGTAGGACGAGTTCCTCTCCGAGGACGCTATGACCGCTTCCCCAGTTCTGCTATCGTGGCCCACGCATAGATATGCGTTGCAATCATTGGCCAGAATAACCCTACTCGACGTGCTGTATGCCACTTGAATAATCCTGTCATTGGAGATGATAATCTTGGAGAGCGGGTTTTCAAGAACGCGAATCTCAAATCCTGAACCCTGCGCGTTCCAGAAAACCCCGACATTCTGGCTCGCGGAGTTGACAGTCTCGGAAACAATTCGTCTCGTGGAGTTCGCACGATCATTCCCCGGCTTGAACGGGAGTACTCTCGAGATCATCCGACGTCCTTGCTCAATGAAGACTTCGCGCTCAGATACGTGTAGCTGATTCCCACGATGCCAGTGACTGCACCCATCGTCATTGATCAAGTTCGTGAATGTATCTGCGATGAATCGACAGCTGCTGTTATCGAGAGTCTCCAGGTCGAGGTTGTAGATAATGAGGTTGGGAACTTCTGCAGCGATGGTACGAGTAAAGCCAAAAGAAGCAGCTTGATCTGGGTTGGCGTGTCTTGCTCCGCAGGTCACCCATAGGGCCTTCATGTTTGGTCGCAAGAGCTCATTGAGTTGCTGGATAGTATTTTCTGTCATATTGGAAATGATACTGTCGTCCACATCGCCCATGACGATGACGGCCGTGCATTGATTGATATCGTTGGGCTGGTGTTCGTCGAAAGCAGGGCAAATAGTGATATTACTGCAGGAAGAATACATTAACTCTTGTAACTCGTTCACCAATGAACGAGTTTTGTCTTGGATACCGCCAATTATGAGAAGGTGATCAATCGTCTTCTCTCTTGGAAATTGTGAAGTAAATTGGATAATATCCGTATGCGGGTCTAGTGCCTGTCTCACAAAGATCGATGCTGCGCCGTTTATGACCTGATTGGAATGTTTCGCCATTTGAGCAAATCCGGTGGCCTCCAGAACGTCCGGCCATACAGATGGGGCGAGCAGGTCTTCCGAAAGACTTGTTTCAGCCATTTCGATTGCAGCATCTCGGGGTGAGACGCTCGCAACTTCTATGAGAATCAAGAACCCGCTGGCCTTCATCATTGATCTGACCCTTTGCAGTCTCTTCGAGGCCGAACCTTCCCGCAAGATGGAGGTTGACAACAGGACAAGGTCGAATAACGGTCTCGCGTGTTCTTGTATAGGGGTGTAGTCTTCCAGATCGAGATCTATGACTTCAACATGGTGCAGATTTGAATTTGCGGCGGGAGCATCGGACGCTCTCGTAGAGCCTTTCTGGCTGGCAATTGTGTAGGTTCCCGATTTTAGATCAATGCTCGAAATGAGGTGATATGTCAATCCCGATTGTGGATCGCACATGTCGAGGATACGAGTGCGCGGGAACTTGTGTAGTATTTGATTGACAACCCTTGTTACGTGCCGATGGGAGTGGTGGGTATCACTCTCTCGGGTAGGAATATCGGGGAGAACTTGCACCAGATGTGGATTGCCTGGTACGATTTCTTTTATTTTTGCCAGAGTCGTTGGAAGGAGAAACCGCTGCGGCAAATCCGCAGATGCCGTCTGCAGCATAAATCTCGTAACGCGGGCACATTCCTCGACCTGTACGAGATCGACATCATCACATTCCCAAATACTGGGTTGAATAATCTCATCTTCGGGGTCGACGTCGAGCACAGTCGTGAGATATAGTTCGTGGTCATCATTAGGTCGGGTATTAGAAAATGCAGAGACGGAAACCCCCTCGATTTGTATCTCGGTATTATTCTCCTCGTTGCTGATGGCAATATCGACTGTGATGGTGGTCTTCTGGCCGGTAGATGGGCACGCAACCCGAGTGCAAAATGCATCGACCTGCAAATTGGCACTGCGGGGACCTTTGGACTGCGAGCAAAATGCCATATTGAAGGTCATACTATCGATCGATACTGGTAGGAATGAAGTCCACAAAGACCTGCAAGCGTAAGATTGTGTCGGTAGGACATTACTGCGACTTACCTATCGCCGGGAAACGAATAACTCAAGAACGCGGGCTGGAGACAGCTGTCCAACGTTGCGGGACTGACACAGAGCTTGGTCGTATCTTCGGGATGGTGTCTACCGAGGGTAGCGCGAGAGTAGTTGAATCGGCGTTCGATCAATTTCAAGGACCGAAAGGGTCCGCTATAGACTAGCCCTGTTGCGTCCATCATTTTGTAAAAGGCTTCTGGAGTGGCGGGCAGTGTTTCACTATCAACAATGTTCCTGCGAGGAAGCAGGTCGGGTGTTGGGGCTCCGAGCATTATTTGCATGTCCCCGTACATATTCATCTTTGGATTGACAGACCCATCGGCTGGACATGAAGTCAATGTGAAGTTTGCGTCGATGTCCGCGTCGGACGGTCCGTGGGGGTGAATCTGCAAAGAGAAAAGAATCTCCATGCCCGTCGGACTCTCATCCAGACCAATCCCACTAACGATGACCAAGTTCCGGAGCTGGATGCTTGACGCTTCCTGACCCATGGATTTTAGGTACGCTCGAGCTGCATCCAAAGCCATCACGCAATACGCAGATGCTGGGACAAGCGCTTGGCCCTGGAATCTATGATGATTCAGCCAAGGTACCTTAGTCAACTTGAGTACGTTTCTCCAGCGTAGCTCATGTTCGTTGTCATCCCGAGTACGCACACCCAAGAGCTCGTGGGGAGGTTCGGTACGAGAGTGGTATTGTCGTGACAAACGAGGCTCGCGATAATGGATATGTGAGTGATCCCAAGCGTAGGAAGGAAGATCCGGAATTCTATGACGAGACAGATCTTGGCCTGAGCACGCTCGGATAAACTTTGTGAAATCAACGACATTTGGCCCTAGCGCACACCATAGCGCGCCAAGCGACTCGGAAAATGCCATGCTGTCGTCCTTGTTACGGTCGAGTAGCCCAATATATGACGGAAACCTTTTCAGTAATGGCTTCATGGTCTGCATTGAAGGGCCTTTCAAGGCCGGATGAGGTCCGATCTCGAGGACAATGTCGAAAGGCTGCTCTTTCGTAATGGTAGCCTCAAGAGCGTCACGAAATTGAACGCAGTGTGTCATGTTGTCTCTCCAGTATGTGATGCCTAAAGGCTGATCGTCCATATCTCCGTAGCCTTCCACACTGGAATACCAACTGATACTGCCATCGGACGGAGATGATTGAATTCCAGAAGCATGAAGGGCTTCTGTATATGCCTCGGCCGGCTTTTCCATATGCGGAGAGTGATAGGCTGTTTCGACGACTAACTTCCGAGCAAACTTGCCCTCTTTTGCGAGTAGCGAAATTAAGTCTGATATTGCGCTGCTATTACCTGAAAGCGTTACACTAGAAGGACTGTTGTTGGCCGCGACCACTATTTTGCCTTTATAGTCTGGTACGTTGCAGAGATCGCGCGCTTCATCAGAAGACAAGCCTGCGGCGAGCATAGAGCCATGCTCTCCGTTGCTTCCTTCGGCCAAACACGCGTACTTGCCTCTATAGTAGGACACAATGATAGAGTCTCGCATATCCAGTCGGCCCGCGGCGTAGGCAGCCGCGATTTCGCCAGATGAGTGGCCCACAACCGATTCCAAGGGCAACCCTAGATCCCGAAGGACATCAACCAAGCCGATCTGCAAAGCCGTGCACAAGGGCTGGGAAATGGCCGCTTCGTGGATGCGTGACTCGCCTTTCTCTGCAAAGATATGCTCTTCCAATGACCACGTCGGAGGATCGCGACAAGCCCTCAAAATATCGTCCATTTTGCGAATTGATGACCGATAGCCTTGGCTGGAGAGAAACAAGTTGCGAGACATTGTCGGCCACTGCGCTCCTTGCCCGGTGAATATGGCGAGAACTCGGGGCTGGCCTTCAATGGAAACTGCCCTCGTGCCGATGTGCTCCGAATCGGTCTCGAGACAGTGATTCATGGCTTCAATTGCCTCTGGAGCGGTGGCAGCCGAGATGGACAATCTATACGTAAAAGTTGTGCGAGATGCTAGCTTGAGTGCTAGGTGCGCGAGGTTGATCTCTGGATGTTCGAGGAGGAAGCCCTTCAAGTTGTTGATGTTGGAATTCAACGATCTCCGAGAACTGCCTGATAACAGCAGCGGCACATGAGGGGACTTCTGATGGCTTTGAGTGGGGCTGTCTGCGCGGCCGCTGGTTGGGACAATATCATCCTTTGCGTGTATCCCAGAATCGAAGAGCTCCACAATCACATGGGCATTGGTCCCACCAAACCCAAAGGAATTAACGCTAGCTCTGAGAGACTGTCCACGTGGAACCCGAGGCCACGGTTCGATAGCGGTGGGAACACGCAGGTGCGTGAAGAATGGAGCAATTGTAGGATTAAGACGGTCCAAGTGTAGATTCGGTGGAACCTTCCAATGCTTCATAGCTAGGATTACCTTAAGGAGACCTGCAAGACCAGCGGCCCCTTCTGTATGCCCTAGGATAGTTTTCACTGAACCGACAAGTAGTTCTTGTTGATCCGTGTCGTGACCCTTCGCTTCGATTCCCGTGGGATGATTGCCGTCATCCGCACTTGTCGCGCCGGTTTTGGTGATTTCCACTGCGGGTGCAATGTCTCCAAAGAAAGCCTGATAGATTGCTGAAGCTTCGCGTGGATCGCCTACTTGCGTGCCTGTGCCATGTGCTTCGAAGAACTGGCATCGGTGCTCTGGGTTTTGTGGATCAAGCCCAGCCCGACGGTACGTCTCCTTGATCAGCGCGGTCTGGGCTGCAGAGTTTGGCATCGTAATCCCTTGTGTTCTCCCATCCGAGTTCACCCCGGTCTCTCGAATAACGGCATCAATCTCGTCGCCATCGGCAATCGCTTTCGACAATGGTTTGAGGAAGATTGCTGCGACTCCTTCACCACGAGCATAACCGTCGGCATTTGAATCCCACATGCGACATTTCCCGGTTGGACTCAGCATGTGCAGGCTAGCTTCTGCGATGAATTGCTCTGGAGTTAAGAGCAGGTTTGCCCCGGTGACACATGCCATTTCACTCTCTCCCGACCGGAGACTAGAAACAGCTAGGTGCAAAGCGACGAGACTCGAGCTGCAAGCGGTATCGATTGTCATGGAGGGCCCTTGGAAGCTGAAGAAATACGACACGCGGTTTGATATCATCGATCTTGCATTTCCAGTAGCGGAGTATTGACTCGCCGTCAACTCGTCCCTCGATGACAGCGTATCAAAGTCCGCAGTCATCAGCCCAGCAAGGACGGAGATATTTTTCCCAGAACATCGTCCAAGGGAGTATCCAGCGGATTCTAGAGCCTCGTATACGACTTCGAGCGTCATTCTATGCTGAGGGTCCAGAGCCTCCGCTTCCCGAGGGGTGATGTTGAAAAAGGCGGCATCGAATTTTCGATGATCTTGCTCGAGCCAGTAGGCTTTGATTGAGTTCGTTGTCCCGTGATATTCGCCGTCGGGGTGATAGAATGCTCGGGCATTGAAGCGGGTGGGAGGGACTTCCTGGGAGAGGTCGGATGGTGCAGAGAGTATCTTCCATAGTCTAGATGGAGATGTTGCACCGCCCGCAAATCGGCAGCTACTGCCAATGATTGCAATCGGCTCAGATGGGGGAGCAGTATAAACCATGATTGTGTGAGGAATGCAAATGAAAGCATCGGCAAAGCTCTTACCTCGTCTTGCGTCTGGGCAAGTATCAGTTCAGACCTGCGTTATATAATTGGGTCAGGTTCAGCCTGGGGGCGCCAATGCTGACATCGCCTCTTGGTCCTTGGCACGCCAATCGACGCTACGAAGCCTGTCGCTTGGAACGTGAAAGCTTATTTTCCGATAGATAATACGATGAGGGATCCGCCCCACCGTCATCATAAAGCTTTCGTGTAGAAACATGCTGGGATATTGCCTGAAAAAAAGAGGAAAAGAGAACCAGGTTTGAATGAATAGGGACGACAGTGCTGAAGTGAATGCCTCGTCGATGTAGGTATCTGTGAAGGAGGGGGTGCCCGAGAAGCAAGCAGGCATTGCCGAAGCCCAACCGAGGAGTGTCAGCATCCAGTGGCGTTGCAAGCACTATTCCAGACCTTGCCTTTGATTCTACCACGACTTGATCAATGTGCATGAGGTGGGCATATATCTTACTCATGTCCCTGTCCAGGCTCGTGGTTGTAGCGGCACGGAACGGCGCGAAGCAGCCCTCATGGTTCGGACATGTTCGTAGCCCTCAGGTGACTCTGCAAGGATTCGTTCGGCTGTTTTCCTGATTCAGAGGTCGGTGGCTAGTGGCGCAACACCACCTGTCATCATGCACTGGGATACGAATGTACATTCGTCGTTTTTGGTAGCTAAGAATATTAGGCTGGCATTAGCTTCCTGCCCATTTCATATCGACTCGTTTTTCGGATTTAACTGCTGTCAATTGGCAAATGTGAAATGCACGCGAGAAATTCGGCCTGTCGTACTCCGTAGCCTGTGAAGAGTTCCCAACCTAGATTCCGTCCTCAATGCAACAGGTACTTCCCCATGTCCCTCTTCCCTTTCTTCCACTCATCCATTGCCCGACCATGCATATACCCATGAACATAAATATCGCCAACAAACCGATACTCGCCTCCCGGTCCCTCTGGTCGTATCAAAATCGGCGTCGAACAGCCCAGCGGCACAACGATAACATCACCAATGGTCATGAATCCTGAGCCCATACCCATAAGACCGTTCTTAGACATGCAGAAGCAACGACCTATCATCCGGCCCCCAAAGTGCTCCTGGAGAAAGCTTGAGCGGGCCTCTGGTCTAATCCCCAATGCCCGGGCCTTGACAAAACGCGCAAGGTCGTCGTCGAGTGGGAGGTGCGGTAAGCGTTCGTGGATCAAGGACGAGAAGATGTGGTAGCAGGCCGCGTGCCAGAGATGTGGGTCTTCCCACCCCGGGGGTTGCTGGTCAAGACTCAGAGTCCTGCAGAAAGCTTCCTCCATTGTAGTGCGCCCATCTTCGGATTGCGGTTCGATAATTCCCAGTAGCAATGCTCGCCAATGAATGAATGCCATGAGATAATCCGCCGCAGTAGTAAGAGTTCCGACAGCGATACCACGTTCACTAACCCTATCCAGATACACGGCGGAAAGCTCCAGCTTCCGGCGCTCATCAAGGAGCCTGCAGTCCGCCTTCCGGGTTCCCGAGGCAGAGAATTCAAAGTTCCGTCCCAGAGCAGTAGCTCCAGGAACGTGAGACCAGTCCGGTACCCACGATGGCAAATTTGCCATACTGGTGTGCCGGGGAAAATGGATTGATTGGCAGATGATGTCCAAATACTCAGTCGTCGAAATAAGGTAATCCACGACGTTGATGTATACTTCCTTCAGAGACAAATTGTAGTCCACTGGAAACTCATTCCTTATCTCTTCAGGCATGATACCAAGAATGCCAAAGACCTTGTCGCGAGCGTCTGCACACAGCTTTGGACGACATACACGCATCACATCGAAGAGAAATTCTTCTCCCCGCCTAGTCAATGCAGCAACGTCGGGTAGACTGCTAGGTCCTTGATATACTAGGCTCTGCGCGTAGGTGAATCCCGTTTGCGAAATTCTATCCCTTGGGTCGTGAGTACCGCCACCCGGGAAGTAGTAATTGATTACACTCTTGTGTCTCTTAAACACAGCTGAGGCTGACTTGTATACGCTCCATGGCAGCTTGGACGATCCGCAGTATACTGTGATATCTTTTGCATTGAAAACTTCTTGGACCACCCAAAGCCTCCGCCAATAGTCCCTCTCGAACAAGCAGGCCACGGCGGGAACGCTCGGGTCCCCGACATGGGTAGAGATGAGATGCTCTATGCGCTGGGGCGAATCGGCATAGTCTGCAACATCTTCGAGAAACTTGACGGCAAGTTGACTATCGTCTGCCTCATGGCCGAGCCATATCGTAACCGAAGTGGCTCTTCCGTATATGTGACTCATCAGCTGGACCTGCTGGGCACGTTCGTCTTTATTCTGCTGGTCTATGCATATTGCATCGACCCATATCAGGACTGGAACATTCTTTTCTCGAATTGCTTCTAAAGCACCGTGCAGATTAACGCCAACAGGAAAGCTGGCTCCTTCGAGTAGAATTTTTCGCATATCGTC
>MCFA01000131.1:0-117112 GCA_002105025.1 Clohesyomyces aquaticus | reverse complement strand
GTCCACGGTTCCAGTCCGTAATATTGTAGAAACCAACACATACTTCGGCACAAAAGCCGCACCGGGAAAAATGTTGGTAGAGCTCCGAGGCTATTTCAGAACTACATTGCCCTTCAACAGAGAATTCTTTTTCCACCAACAACCTCTCACACTACCGCAAACTTCCCCGTCCTCTTTGCACGCCCACCGTGAATCGCACAAGCACAGCAAGTACTCATCCTCTTCCCCTCAAAAGAACCACTTCTACCGCCCACCACAATGCACGACAAAACTACCAACCCCTCGCTCACCGAGCTCTCGAACCGAGTCGCCATCCTTGAGAACCAAGTCACCAAATGTCGCCTCTCCAAGTCCCCGAATGTCAAGGCCATCCCCCTAACACCCCTAAGCGCCATCATGTTTTTCCTGTACTATTTTACGTGGCAGCGATCCGGGACCATCGACAAAGACGATATTCGACAGGCCGGACTAATTTTCGGCCGGGTCTTGGTCTTACCCGTGAGTCTTTCGATTTCTCTCGATGCTAGTTTGTTGAGTGTTCATTGTTGCTGTCAAAATCTCGCAAGGGACAGACAGACGGACGAATGCTAATTTATGTAGGGAGCTTGGCTCATAATTGGTGTGACGATCCTTGATCCTCCGGTTCCTAGTCGTTACTAGGTAAAATTGAGGTCGGTGAGTCTGTCCGAGGGAAGCGTAAAAGATCGATGAAGAGGGATCCAGAATTAGACGGTGCAACGGTATTCCAGCAGTAGACCAGTTGTAGACTGTTAGAATCCCTAATTTATGCGCTATTCTTTTTACTCCTATAGTTCGTTACTTTCCTTGTCCACGGTTTCAATGCGGAGCAATCGTTTGGAAACGAACTCATCGTCCGCCCAAACAGCGCGCTGGGAAAATAATCATACAACACGCAATACTCGACCCACTATTGCATTTCACTGCTTCACAGAGTACTATATAATCTCGAATCCCCCACTCATGACCCCAGACTCCTCGCCTGCACTCGGCAGCAACCTCCCAGGTCTCGACACTCCGCGCGGAGGCCACCTCCCCTCCCACACTCAGCGCCTCGCAGCCTTCGCTTCTTTCTACAAAAAAGGTCTCCTCATAACACTGATATGTGTTATCTTCGCGTTCATCTATTATTTCGCACGGAAGCTATTTAGGGCCCCGGACATCAGTATCGATCAAAAATTACTCTTGGTACTGGGCTGCTTCATGTTCTTTCCAGTGAGTGGCTTGCTGTCTAAGTTTCATTTCTTCCCGCCATTAAGGGAACGGATACTGATCTTTGCAGGCACTTTTCGTGTTGCTGGTATACCTGGCCAATCGGAATAGCGCTTCTGATCATTTCTGCTTCTAGGAGGAATGGTAGTCGGTCTATCGCTCGGTCGGCCGGTCGGTAAGCAGACGTGAATGTTTACGTTGCTTTGGTACTAGTGTGGGCTTGACTCCTGAATATATACATGGTTCCCGAGACTTCTGCTTCAATCAGTCACAGAATACTGCAACAATAGTCCAGCAATAGTTGCACCCTGTAGATAGATTCTAGCTTAGCAATCACGTGCACTCACAGTAAATGTCCATGAGAAGGTGTATTAATTGTATGCTCCCAACCTTTTACCCCGGCCAAGATTGCTCATCATATAAAATTTGGTTCCGAGATGTAGTCCTGCGGAAACCAACTCATCGTAGCACCTAAAAAACATGGTAGAAAAGTATGGATCCATGGAATGTTCAACCGAATATCCCACTGCACTGCCACACAAAGAGTACATAAAACCTCGACTTCTCCACCCACCTTTTACCTGCTTGCTCACACACATTCCGAAACCCCACCTTTGACGACTTCAACTCTGACGGATATCCCACTTCCAACGACCGTGAAGAATCCCGACCCATCCGTCCCACGCAACCCTGGTCGCAAGTCCAGCAGTCATAGAAATGTGCAAAATCCCCGTCGGCTCCCCGTGGGGCACGCTCTCAAACCAAATCACTGAGATCGAATCAGAGCTCTCCAAGACCACGAAGCGCATCGAAATGCTTGAAGGGAAAGCCCCTGCCGCCTCCGCCTCCGCCTCCGCCGCCTCCGCCGCCTCCTCCAACAAGGGCTTCCTCGTCACGCTTACATGCACGATCTTCGCGTTCATCTACTACTGCGCATGGAACATGCTTGGGGCCCCAGGTATCAAGCCAACTCAGGAAATCATCTTGATGATGTCCTGTACCATCATCTTACCGGTGAGTGACTCGGTGCAGACATAGCATCACGGGACGCTTTACTGATATTTGGCAGGTAGCCTGTGTCCTCCTGGTTTGCTGGGCCAATAATGCATTCGAGAAATAGCTGATGCTAAGAGGAATGGCCCTCTAGCAAGACTCCATCGCTCTAGCAAGACTCCATCGCTCTAGCAAGACTCCATGGGAATGCGTTCGTTCTAACTGTTCCCTACAGAGCGCTTTTCCGTCAACTACTATCCAGCACAGAAAAGCGTGCGACCCTCCTCATGTTAACGTGGCGTATCTAAAACTAGCCAAGTACGTAGCAAAGGAGAAATGAGATAGTCATGCAGATGCTTTCCTTGCCGCGCATATGAGGGAGGAGGTATCGAGAATTGATTTCATCACCGTCCACACGCGATTGGCTCCTCCTTGAGCAGAGTCAAACTCATCTCCGCAGTCTCAATTCTCATCCTCGGCCTCAGCCTCGGCCTCATCCCCATCCCCATCCCCATCCCCAGTGTTACGCACCGCAACAGGCAGGGGCAATTAATACACACTCTCACTCTCCACTACTATTCCTTTCAAAGCCCGCATGACTTCGCGTGATCAAAGGCAAGTAAGCACGGCTTCTAGCGACAGTCACTGGAAATCCCAAGACCAAGGTCAAAAACCGCAAAGAACCTCCTCTCCCAAATCCAACGTCTCCCGCTCTCTCGTCCCAAGTCAGTCAGAGACCCCAGGGTGTTTCAGGAGTGCCTACCGAGCCGACCCTCGCCGAGCGCTCGTGGCTCAGGAAAGCACCAGGGCTACGCGTTGCTCCAAGCACAAACACTTAGCCAGTATAGTGTGGGGCATCAGATACATATTCCGTTAGATCATACAAACACACATACATACTATACAATCCCCTCCACCCTCCTACAACTTAAACACCCTCCAACCTCTCAAATCCATCTGTCCCAACACTCCCCCAAGCGGGCCCTGGACCTCCCTCCCGCCGACCCAAAGCTTCTTCCCCGCCCAATACTCGATAAACCCATCCGGTCCTGAGACCAGAATGACTTTATCGCCTTTCCCCTCCGTCCCTCGTGATTCGATATCTAGTCTGCGCGCGACATCGCCCGGTTTAATGAGCTGGTTCTCCTCGTCGACGAAATATGATATCGAGAGGGAGTTTGTCGGGGAGTGGAGTTTGGTGTGGTGCTGCAGGGCTTCGAGCTCGCGGACTATGACGTTCTTGGGGTGCACGCCGGTATCTGCATGTATCCGCGTTTGTGTGTGTATCTGTATGTCTGACTCTGGCACGGCGTCGCGACGAGAATCCCCCTCGCTCCAGAACAGTCTCTTCCACCACCTCTCCCCGCCATTCCCCTTCCCATTGTCCCTCAACCCGGGACCAAAAACCCCGCGACCACCACGGTCCCTCTCCTCATCCCCCACCCCACCCGCACACTCCTCCCTCCTCCGATTCGCCCACAGGATCCTCATCCGACTGCCCTTTCTCTGCGCCAACACACCAGCAACCTGCATCGCGGGCGCAATCCCCGTACCACCGGCCAGAAAAATAACGGTTTTGACCTCGGTCGGCAATTCGCATTCCGTGTTCGGGCCGCGCAGGTGGATGGTGGATTGCTCGGGGAGCGTGTGTAGGTACGTGGATACTTCGCCGCCGTTCTCTTTGCGGATTAGGAGACGGAGGTCTTCGGGCGCGGCGTCTTCGGCGTCCTCCCCTTCTCCTCCGATCGATGATGCGGGTATTGACCCCCCCGTCTCCATCCCAAGGCTAGGTAACGGCGTATACGCCCTCGCAATCTGCAGCTCGGGCTGTTTGACCTGCACGCTCCACACCCTCCTCCTCCACCCGTCCCTCACCTCGTCCGGATCGGGTCCGCGTTCGCGGTTCCGCAAAGTGAATATCGCGCTTGTGGAGCTCACTTTCTCTTTCCGGATGAGCGTGTATGCGGTGAAGGAGTGCGGGTTGAGGGAGGCGTCGGGGGAGGAAGCGGACGAGCCGTAGCGGTATGCGGCGCCGCCGAGGGCGGAGGAGCCGAGGACGATGAGGGCGCCGGGGTGCGGGCGCAGCAGCATGGAGGGGAACCAGGACATGTTGTGTTGCGGGTGGGGAGTGAGGGGTGAGGGGTGAGGGGTTGGACTCTGAGGCGCTACCTCGAGAGGGAATATGCTGTTGGCATTGACCAGCTTTGAAGAGCTACAGTATCTACTGTACAAAGCCGCACGGATGAGATGATCGTGAGACATTCGGTGGCGGGGCGGGTGGCCCAAGCTCCATCTCGCCGACCGATTGGGATACCGGTAATATGCAACCAAACTTTCGTCGCGGTTCGCATTGGCCTTCTAATGGGCGCTTAGGAACGTTTGGACTGTTTGATAGAATCGCTTAAAGTAAGACATTACAAAGGAGATATCTCAAGTCCAATACAAGAACGAAAACTCGAAGTGAATGATAGCATCCAGCCCATTCTCGTCAATCCCATTGCCCCATAAACATTATTCCTTGCCCAAGAAAAGGCATCAACTCCTCCAGGTCCCATTGCAATCAGACTCCCTTTTCCTTTCCAATCTGCGCCAAACCCAACGCCAACGCCATCATCCTCACTCAATGCGAAAGATTTCCCTTCGCCTCACCCACCGCATTGAAATCCCCAACAGGATACTGCGGCCTCTTGAACCCGACCTTGACCCTCGGGATCCTGAACACCTCATCCACAACCGGGGTCTGGAACCTCAGCACCGTTTCTCGGTACATGGTCTGTGAGGTCCAATCGTACGAGCAGCCAATCACGCGCTGCATGCCGCCTTCCGAACCCGCGAAGAGGAAGCAGACTGGTGGGCGTTCGGCGACGAACATGGTTACTGTCATTGTGCCTTGAAATGAATTAGCAAAATTTCGTTGAGACAAGAGAAAGAAGAAGACATACCGGCATCCACAATCGTAAACACCCTCTGCTCGCCCGGCCCCGCCGTCTTCGCCTTTTCTACCAAGGCCGCCGTCGCCGGGTCCGAACACGGATCATCCGCAATGCAGTCCCCATACTCGTTCCGATGGTGTCTCGACAACGGACTGCCATATGGAGACCACTTCAGACGTCCGAGTCGTCCGCCCCAGATTTGACATTCGATGGTATCGATGTCCATGTATCCCTCAAACCCAAAGAACCAGCCCTGCGTCTTCCAGAACTTGCCTTGGTAGATTATGCGCAGCAGCCATGGGGACATACCCATCAGCACAAGCGAGTACACGAGCAGAATTCCTCCCGCCGCTTTTGTGCCATGGGTGTAGTAGGTTTCTGGCATGCTGACAAGGATAATGGCGATGAGCATGGTGACGCCGCCCAGGTGTATGAGTTTCTGAGCCGCCCAGCGCTTCCAGCTGAGGAGTTTGGCGTAGGCCACCGGTGCGAAAGACTTCCAGCGGATGTTGGCAGCGCGACAGCCATCGAGGATGATAGTATCGTCTTCGCCGATGCCGGCAATGCTAGTTTCTTGAGGGAGGATGTCCCAAAGCTTGCAGTTGAATGCGTCATCCATGGAGTGCCAAGGCTGGCTGGGGGATCTGGGCATTACGCAGATGAGACGCTCGAGCAGTTGGTCACTGTCGTTTGCGAGGGAGAGGCTAGAAACGTCAGCGTCTGTGTAGAATGAGGCTAGGATGAAGTGACCCACCGAGCGAATGCTTGGAAGGCTGAGTCTGTGGGGTCGATCTTCGGCCTGATGCGGAGGAGACCCATGAGCGCATAACTATGATCTCCCTTGAGATACTGAGTGGTCTCGCGATGGTGGAGGCATTCCAGGGCTAGAGTTACCAACTCTAGTTGGTTGAGGATCAGGTTACCCTCATAGTGGTCGACCAACTGCAGAGATTAGTACAGAGTCGAAGAAGGGATTGGACCGTGTACATACTTGCCGAGCAACATGCGCATCCTCCTTCCACACCTTGGCTGCGAACTGATTCTTCGCAACCTCAATGGGGCTGAAGAGATCGCTTCCTCTTGTATACACCTTGACCATCTGTCCCGCCGGAGCGAGAAGGACTTCCGGGAAGGTCCAGATCCTGCTCCCCCATTGCTGCAGCATCTCATCAGTCGTGCTGATGCCGTGCATATCATTTGCAGGTCTTGCTACCGCAATAGCAACAGAGTGAGCTCCTCGAATAACGTCGCAGATGCGATATACCTGTCATTGATACATAGTCAGCAAAGTTCAGGTGGACACTTTGACCTGACTCACGTCCTCCTGCATGTTCTCCGGCTCGGGCATGCATGAGCACCCAACCCAATAGGCCAGAACACCGGCATTACGAGCAGCAGCATCAGCCATCTGATGAAGCGCACGGAAGTCTTCAGTGGTGCGGAATTGTTCTCCCGTATATGCCACGAAAACATAACTGAGATTCTTCTCTGCCCGGTATTGTGTAATCCACTCCTCGACGTTCATGATCATCGCAGGAGTGCCTGTTTCCCGAAGGAAGCAGAGATATCGAGGCCTCAAGAGCCTCTCGGCGACGGGATTGGCTTCATTACGATAGCCTCGAGAGTTGGCCATCTCCAAGGCGTTCCGGGCAACCTTCGGGTAGCCGTGGTACTTGTAAGGGACCCCATCGTATTTGCCCTCGTTTCTAACTTGTCCCTCGGCCTCAGTTGGCGTTCCAACCTGCGCTGTGCTTAGTATAATATGAAATAGCAAAAACGCAAGACAAAGACGGGGAGATTTACCACAAATGTGATGGCGATGGCGGCAAAGAACCATTTCACACATATCATGGGCCAATCTGAAAATAGTCAGCACTGTTGCGAGTTCAGAATGAAGGAACAGCTTACCCTCGCTGGTGGGCCCACCATTACGAGCATAGTCGACATGGTTCAATGGCCAGTTAGCGAGGCGCATGTACAATGGTGCAATGTTTCGCACGAAGGTGCGCCTCCAAGTCGAATTTGCTGGTCCGTCATAAACATTGTCGACCGCTTGAACTACCAGCTTGCTGATCTTGCCGTCGTAGGGCGAAATGTATCGATCGTCGTAATCTCCGACCCATTCTCGTTCAAACCAGTCCAGATGACGGTGTTTAGCCAGCTTCTCGTAGGCATAGCCAGGTTTGCCTGGTATTCTGTCAGCATATTTTCAGGGCGAAGAGGGAGGCTGCATCACGTACGATAGAAGTGTGGCTTGCCCAGTTTGAAGACCGAATATGGATCGAATATATGCCTGTAGCCCCTAAGACGGAGTGGTCCTTTATACTGGGAAGGTCAGACAGGTAACGAAACCCCTTGTAGACAACCCAACATACCGGTTTTCCTGCGTGACTGTAGGCGCGCCCCTCAGTGTTCATTTGCACCGGGAGGTCACCATACGGGGCCTCATACGAAGTCGAGTGGGTTCCCTTAGGGGACATTTCGTATTGTGCCATCACAATAAGTGCTCAGCGGAAGCAGGAGCAGAGTTGCGAAACGATTCCTGGCTGTGGTCTGTATTGATGTTGAGGAAGTGTCGGGTAAGTATTTCCTGTAGGTGGGTTGGTCTGGTCGTCTATTAGCTGTCTGTTCAAGTCTTAAGACGGCAGAAATCGTACTTGATATTGATTAGGTCCCTGCCGCTGATATACAAGAGCAGGAGCTTGTTGAGGTTGTTGGGCAAACGAAGACGGAGAAGAAAACGGGGAGTTTGGATCGAATCCTCCGCCGTGTGGTGTTCGGCCCTGCCTATAATGTCAGATGATGATCCAAGAGACGGTTCCAAAATCCAAATGCACTTGGCTTACGGGAGGAGGGGCTTGGGTATATGGGTTAGTAGTTGAGAATGCACTATTGGTGTTAGGATCGTAACCACCACCGTGCCTTCCGTTCTGCGGTGCGTAGGCCTATACAATTCTTCAGTGACTTACTTTGAAATATAATGAGTGACTATACCATCCGATTCTTAGCGTGCGGTACTTCTAGGATACTGTCAGGCCCCCGAGCTACTCGGCTGGAATGTCGGGTGTTTTATAATTCCCTCGGTCATGGGCCGTTCGGCTGAGGTCAAAAATAGGGGGTCCAGGTCAACACCACTGTGGCTCCATGTCATTGCCCAACTCTGTATCAGGCCAAGAGGCACTATTTTCTCCATAATGTGGCTGTTTGGCCACAAGACTCGTCCCGGAAGTTCTCGATCCTCTTGGTGTTTTGGGGGCCGTGGCAGCTGCAAACTTCCCAATCGGTGCACCACATCGCCATTTACAGGCGGAGCAAGTCAGGCGTAGGCGAGTTCCCCTTCCCGGTTCGTTCGACGAGAGTCACAGGACTCGGGAGATTGGCCACTGGTGTTTAAGGCCAAGCCGAGATGCGGGACTTGCCTTGCGTCCTTCACGCGGGCAACAGCTAATCTTAGGTGGCAGGATTTAGTTCGACGCGCCCGGGCTGTGGATAAAGTGGATGTGGTGGCTGGACATGCTGATTATTGAGTTGCATCGCAAGACCAGGGATTAGGGAAATTCCGTGTCCAGGCCGACTTGTTGACCCCACGTCTCCGTTTTCGTTGGCTAGTTTAGCTCCCGGCGGACGACTGGATGCGTTCTCAAGGCCGTATGACAGGGCGTAAGTCTCGTTGCGGTGAAAAGGCTTGCCTGCTTTTGCGTTACATAGGGGCATCAGACGGCCTCGAAACAGGCCGAACGACCCCAAAGTAAAAATGCCTCTGAAAAACAACCTACACCACATCAATACTGGCTTAACGAGGATTTCTTCATACACAAAGGCATGATGGGTGTTCCTGGCGATATGCAGGTCTTGATGATCATTCGTGCACTAGGCGACAAACGGCCGGGGTGGAAGGCAGGAAAGCACCTGAGCTGCGGGTGAACTTATTCTGAGGACAAACATGATTGGTGTGGCGTTCTGGATCGCATCGATTGGGTTCTTACGATTCTCAGCCTTGTGCTATTCCACCCCCTCATTTTGCTTGTGCAGCGCCAAAATGCAAAAGTGGCGTTTTTGGGGGCCGAATCGATATTGGTGCTTCATCCTGCTTGGAGACAATCTTGCGCCAAGCGTAGAGCTGAGGATTCAGTGTTCGACTGAGCCTCACAGCCCCGGTAAAGATGTTGGAGCCGGCTGCAGCCCCCTACTCACAATTGGCTTGGTTTCAATATTTCCATCCTCGATCCAATCCTTGTGACCGATTAGCTTGTGCGGATGCCAAAACAAAAGATTGGTGCTACTTTTACGTACTGTAATCCCGACACCCGTCAACACAAAAATTTCACATGCTTCTGTTACTTTGTCCGTTGAGCTGAAGTTACCTTTGGTGTGTCCGTCGAAGGACTTCGGCAATCTTCGTGGCAATTTCCAACTCCAACCAAACCAATGGCGAGCCCAAGACCAGTCTACCGCGCGAACACATCGTCGAACTCAGGCGCACCTAAATATCCGACATTTCGAAATCCGACCATCGATCGCGGCCCATTAGATAGGTTTGAGAAGGAAGCGCGCGATCTGGCAGCCCGCATCGAGAAGCAAGATCCGGATTACGGCACGGCCAGCTTCAAATCTTCTGTATACGACAATGGACTGCCCATGCATATTTTCGAATGGCATCAAGACGCTCTATGCGGCGAGGAAATTTCGAATGTTCGAAGTGTTGAGCGTCTTGTAGACATGGATCGTCCCGCCGTCCGGATAGTGTATGAACCAGAGGAATGCGAGATATGGTCCAGCGCGCTGATCAAGCCAGGTTTGCACCGACAGATGTTCCGCACCCCAAAACAGTACAAGGAATGATGGAGCTGTTCGACCATTTCCGGATTCCAAGTGCGTTCATCGACGAGAGTCTTCAGCATGTTTCACAGTCTTTCTGCGCTCGGAAAGACGAGTATGGAACCCAATACACGTGGTTCCATCTCCTCACAAAGGATATTGCCGTATCAAAGGACGACAAGCCTCGAAGGATCGTCCATGTCGCAAAGAACGAGAAAGATCAGGATATTAAAAAGCGCTCGCAACCTAGGTATAAGGCGAAGTCGCCCACGGATGAAGAGGTTGGTATGCGCGCGCAGCGAATGAGCCAGGCCAACTTCAACTGGATCAAACCTGGATTCGTTCTCAAAATCGGGCAACGTATCACCGATTTGCCACAGTCCCAGAGCCCCAAGATCCCGCAAGGTCCGCAACGGCGTGGCACTTCGGCAACGATCGAGAGCGGAACGACACTTGCCCCGGAAGACAGGTCTGTGACCCTGTTTTGCTTTGGTGCACCGCGATCGCTCGCAGATCGATTCAAGAAAGTGCAAGAATCCGCGAGCACTGAAGACCTCATCAAAGACCCATACATCTTGCTAGAGATTGTCATGGAAGAGATGTACAAGTTGATGGATGGTTTCGGCTGGGAAGTGGGAGACATCTTCGGGGGCGTTGAGACGGTAAGAAAGCCAGGAAAGCCCAATGAAGACGCACTGAAAGCTGACTGTTATCTCTGCAGCGGACTCTAGAGCTCGCGCCGACGCCGGGAAAGGCTGAGAAAGAGATGGAGTTTACCGGATTGCACAATCTGGCGAAGCATGCAATCTATCTGCGCGAGAACTGCGAATCCGCACTCACAATCCTCGAGAGTTTACGTACTCACCATCTAAGACTTATGAGAAGCGATCCTTCAATTTGGGAGATGTCGACACAGGATGCACTTGATTACCGCAAGACCATGTTTCAGTCCACCCAACGACGGCTAGAAAGCCTCGAAAAGCGGATGGAAAACATACTCCAGCTATCCTTCCACCTGGTGACCCAAGCAGACAGTCGTGTGATGAAGCTGGAGAGTAAAAGCATGAAGACGATAGCTGTCATGACTCTGATATTCATGCCGCTGGGAACGATTGCCGCTATCTTCGGTACGCAAATGATCAAGCTCAGGGATGATGCGCCATACCACATGATCGTCTCACAGGACTTTTGGCTTCTGTGGCTCATTGCCGTACCAATAACGATTGTGGTAGTAGTCATTTGGCGGGTGTGGTACCAGGAAGCGAAGGCACAGTTCGTCCACGGGATTCCGATACCAGAGAACCGCCATAGCTATCTAGGCTGGAGATCGGTGAGGGAAACCTTTAGTAGATCGAAGCGGACAAAAGAGAGTCACATCGCATAGCTTGGAGCTACATGGGGATGGTATACTGGTATCGTGTTAGCATTGTGGGTTGACGTATTTGCGAGTTCTTCCTAGGTTGATTGTCGCGGTAGGAGCAAAGGGTAGTTGGAGCGATCATAATCATGATTCTGCTAATGCGCAGCTGCAGAGCCTTCGCATATCTCGAGCGAGCGCTTCAGAGTTCAGGCACTCATCAATAGGTGGTTCATGTGGATGTGATGTGACGGAGTGCGGTTGGAAGTCAACGGACATCGTATTCGGGCCGTGAATAGTGACGCACTGCGCTTGTCCCCAAGCGGAAAGGTCAACGTCCTCGACGCGTCTCACATCCGCGACAGACATGGAACATCGTGCACCTCACGTCCACGGTTCATGCACGCGGTCAACCCCAGGTCCGAAAGAAGGGTTTTGATAGATTTGTTTCATTTGCTCTCAATCGATCCCTCCCTCAGGGTCATGGGGAGCGTTATACACAGCGCCCTCCGACAGGCTCGCGTCTGCGGCCCGGTCGGTCGAGCGCACGCTATCCATGCCCACACACGGCTACATACAGCCCGTAAAGAAGCTCATAGGTATGGAAGGAATAGAAGAACATGTGGTGTAGTGTAGCGAGTAGGTGGTGCGGTGCAGAGTGTTTGGGGGGTACTGTAGCCAAAGCCTAGCAAAGCAAAGCTATCCGTGTCCCTGCATCCTCAGAGGAATTATGAGGGAAGGCGACAAGCGGAGAGTAGATGATAAGGGGTGAACGACAACAAGGGAAGGGAATCGAAGGAGTGAATGAATATGCATCCATGACTATACACCACTAGGGTATTGCTGTGGAGTCAAGTGATGGTGGTGGCGACGATGGTGACAGGAGGGAGGGTATGGGGATATGCAGCGAGCTCGCATCGTACCAAGGAAAGAAAGACAAAAGATTCGAACAACGCCGAGACCATGCCCCCAGCCAACCCAATCCCAGCCCGCAAACCCAATCGTGATAATGTTACAAGGCTTTCGCCAACCCAATCTACATTGCCGCTTTTATATATGCCCCACGACGTCGCTACACGATTTATATCCACCCGTTAGGGGGAGGACTCCGAGCCATGGTACCAGCACCCAACGGTATCCGTGCTGTGGGACTCCGTGCTGTTGGGCTTCTGGTGCCATTTGGCGACCTCGTGCCGGTAGCAGATCTCGGTGGCGATGCCGGAGAAACTGGGTTCATCCTGAGACCGCTGAGAATTCCCGCCGGTGTTGCTTTTGCTGGCGGCGGCACTGGTTGAGTGCTCGGTGGTGGGCCCGAGTAGGGGGGGCTGGCACCTGTGTAGGTGGAGCTCGTGAGCGGGGTAGGTGGAAGAACCTTGTCGCGTGCTGCTTTGAGGAAGGTTCCGGGCGAGAGAATTTCCTTGTCCTTGTCCTTCGCGTTGACTGGGAAGGGTGGTGTCTTTCCAGCGGCCGGTGATAGGGCGCGAGCTTGAGGAGAGGGAAAGGTGAAAGCGCTGGCGTCATCTCTGAGGATATCCGAATGGGAAGACTGTGCTGAGGGCGATTGGATAGGAAGGCCAAGAGTAGTATCGGATGTCTTTGCCGAGGGTGATTGGATGGGCAGACCGAGAGATTCAGAGCTGGAATCGGAATTGTCCCGTCGGATTCGAGGCATAGGGGGGGAAACCGCTCTAGTGTGGTTGGTGCAGTTGGCAGCTGCGATGGATGCGGGAGCTACCGAGAAGCGGAGACCAATCTGTACTGTCGCACTGCTGGCGGTGCTCTCCTCACGTCTATGACGGCCAGTGAAGAGTGGCGGTGGTGCTGCTAACCAGTTGAAGGCTTCGCCGACATCTGTAACTGACTTGGCGTCTCCAAGCGAGCTGCGTCGAGTCTGCCGGCGCACTGCGAGGTTGGAAGACTTGCCGGCTGAGGCCTTTTGCGGTGAATAGACGGTCGGGGGCAGGCGGGGAACATCTTCGGCACGTGTAGGAAAGAGCGAATAGGAGGATTTCGATCGCTTGTGAAGGCCAGTCGTTCCATCCTTGAGCTCGGCGAAGTATCCGGTTTGGACAGGATCCGGTGGCAGAGGCCACTTGGAAGGATCGATCGGTCCTTGCGACTTCAATGATCCCGGACTCAGTGGTGCAAACTTCTCTGGTCGTGTAAAGTACTCCGGATCAAACTCATAGCGGTTCTTCTCGGGTCCAACCTCAATCAACCCCTGCCGGCTGTCTGGGCGACGCCCACCTTGCAAAGCCAATGGTCCACTGATGTTCATCTCCAGGTCGCTGGGACCAAAGAACCGGATCCTCGGTCGCTTTGTCTTGGGTGCTGATGGACCATCGCCGACGGGCTTGATCACCATTCGCGTAGCATTGACACGAAGGAAGAGGTGCACGAAGGAGATCAGGATTCCAGAACTGAATAGTGAGATCTCAGCAATTCTTGACGTTGTGAGCGTGTTCCAGAAATCACGCCTATGAGCTTGGATCTCTACCGGGAGAACGAGCACCTTGGGCTGGTATTAGTCACTTTCCAAAAGAGCTACTTCGGACGACTCACATAGACAAATGCCGCGAGGAGGAGGTAGTAGCACATCCGAGACGCGGCAATGCGCTCATTTGGATCGATGTTCGGCGTTCTCATCAGTTGAATGCTGATCAGCGCGGCTAGGAGGAGGAAGAAAAAGCAGAGTACGCTCAGAATAACAATCGCAAAGAGCTCATATCGCATCGGAAACCAGATCAAGCTTCCAAAACACCGATTGAACATGGGCCAGATCACGGTAGGCAGCCAGGTCAGGATCGTGAGGAGTGAAATCGAAGCCATGCAGGTCGTTACGCTCCATTTCCCGCGTGGGGCAAATCTTTCGTAACCAAAAGCACGTATAGCCATTTCGATGCCGAAAACCAAGGTGACGTACCCCACCAGGAAGATTGCTATCTCTATTAGCAAATATCTAGTCAGAATGAGGTCCCTATGTACCTGGGAATGTGACCATGGCCAGCCCCCGGCAGCTCCTTGATAAAACACTATGAAGAGATGTGCTCTGCACTGCTACGAATAAAGCTTGTTGTATAACCGCACCGCAAGCCAGTGCTAGTGGGAAGGTCTCGGCGGGGTGGACACTTTGGAGGAGAGAAAAGCGTCTAGGAGTGGATTAGCTCAAATGAAACTTGCAGATTTCATTCATTACTCACTGTTTCCTCAGTGGAACCTTGACAGCGGCCACCTTCCTTGCGTCCGAAATGATCCGGTGAACCGTAAGAAGAGTCAACGCCAGACTGAATGCCCCGAGTGTCAAATGCATCGTCCGCAACGTCTGCACCTGTCCCAGCTGTAGCTTCGCGATCAAAGCCCTTGTTTGGTTCTGAGCTGTCCATGGCACCTCGTGGACGGGCGTGGAGTTGAGGGTCATGTTGAAGTGTGACCGGGCGTCGAGCTGGTTGAAGGGAACCCATCTTTCCATCTTGTGCCGAATCCCGCGAATAAAAGTACAGGAAGGATACTGTATCGCTGTGGACCGGCAGCGGGTAAAAGAAAGCAAAATCTAGGTAATCATGGAGGCAAATGATCGATGTTGAACACGACGTGGAGACCTGTTCATCGATCAGTGTAGAAAGAAACCTGCCAGCAGTGAGAAAGGAACAAAAAGAGCGTGAGCATGAAAAGAGCTGGTCAGGAGGCTGGTATGAGACGTCAAACGGTATATGAGAAAACTTGGGGAAGAGACCAGTAGCGCAGGGTTTCGAGACCACGGTCCTGAGGCGTCTGTCATTCCATTAGGTGGTGAAGAAGGGTAGGCACGGTCCAGATTAGGTCATGTTAGAGGCCATAACGACGGGCGCTAGGTAAAGATGGGGTTTCAACATCATGCAGGCCGCATGCCCTGGTAGAGACTTGGCGGCGGGAACAGAGAGACCCGTTGAGAGACCATTGCGCCGCACGCTGCCGACAGCGCCACCATGGAGGCTGATCCACCTCGAATCAGTGCGTTCTATGCTTTTGACTCGTGAGCATCTGGGATATTGCTCGATTCGATCTCTCCCTCTTTTGCCCCCGCCGTGCAAATACTCTGAGCACACCTCTTTTCCCTCGCTGGGGGAGCGCTTGTCTCGACGAATTGGTTTCGTTTCCTTCGTCTCTTACGATCACAGTTCCCCTGGAGCGTTGTGCGGGCGCCTTCTGAATTCGAGGTGGGCCAGAGTCTGCGTCTCGGCCGTCTTGGGGGAAGAGGGGAGGTTGGGGTTGAGTTCTGACGCTTGATGGTTGAGATGTGCATCAAGTTCCTCGCTTCCGGGATCTTTGAGACGCCAACCAGGCCCGACGTCAATGCGGCCAGCCCTCGGGTCTAGGACCATCCTGCACCCACCGAGCTTAAAAGCGCATGCATGAATTTAAAACGCCTCAGTTCAGCCAGTGACGGGCGCGCGTACGCGATTTCATACAGCTGGATTGGCTGAAGTCGTCGCGGTGAATTCCCGCCACGCCCAAAGCAGGCACCCAAGCGAGTCACGATGTGCACTGGGGGAGGGACCTACCCACGACTATCTTTGGACTCCACCCTGAACCTCGTGGGAAATCCTCGCTGCGAACTTGCGGCCTTTCTTGCTTTTAGTGCTCTCATTTCGTATACGAGAAAATAGTCGTCGGCGTAGGCGTCGCAATTCTAAGTTGAAGGGATAAGAGATTGAATCGTGAGTCCTGCAAAAGCCATTTACTTTGACCATTGCATCAACTCTCAAGCCACACCCACACGGGTATATCTGACCGGGCTATGCCGTGCAGCGCGTGGCAAGAGCCCTTGGAGGACGCCGGGGTTTCAGCAGTCTGGTGATGGTGACGGAGAGGCCTCAGTGACAATCTTAACTGGGCCGCCTAAGAGGCGTGTGGGAGAGTCGGGCGGGAAAGAGCCTCGATGCCTGAGTTCTGGCGGTGCGACGCTAAAGTCAACCAAGCTTGGCCAGAGACCCTGCTCAGTTTGATCCGCAACCCCCCGTGTCTCATCTGAGCCCCAAATGCAGAGGCCCGTAGCTCTGGTGCTCGAGCCTAAGTACCCCACGCCGAGACAGCCTTGCAGACGTGGAACGGGTGGTCCTATAGGAACTGTGCATTGGGCCAATGCATTACTGCATCTTCCTGTGCCGACTTTTCTAGAAGCCCATTTGGCCTGCAAAGTCGCACAAGAACGTTTCTCGATATTTGGAACGCCATGGTTGAGCCATGGTTGAGCAGAAACATCTTGCCATGTAGGCAATATTCGACGTGCATATAGGCACTGGCTATTAGTAGCGGAGCGTAGCGCTCCTTGGGTAGGCATAAAAGAGACGTGTCGGCGGCGACAAGAAAGTTGTAGAATCAGCACTGAGTAGATTGATATTGACTTTTGCTGAATAGGGTATCATGTTGAATGAGGTCGTGGCTGAAAATCCCAGCAGGCCACCGTCAGTCGATGCCGAAGAGCTGGACGAGATAAACTTTGAGATGTGTGAACGACGGTTCATGGAGTAATGCTGCCAGCTTTTCATCATGCCATGGGACCATCCCACTCAGTTCCTCATGCTGCTTTCGCATAGTCCTCGAGGTACGCCACAAGCGCTTTTGCACCTTCTATGGACACTGCATTGTCTGTGGCACAAAAGTGGTTAGCATTGATGCTTCCCTGGACATGCCACGTCGGTAGGACTAAAGGTGCGCATGCCTCTGACATTTGGGCCAGCAAATCGGGTTCGTGCTGCTTGCTTACTGTCACGGGGAGTTCCGGGCAACAGTGCATATATAATGTATGCAAGTACCTGTACATATACCCTCCAGGTCACGACAGGAAACGGGATGACGGAGGGCAGGATCAATAATGAGGCAATTAAGGGTACACTTACAATTGCTTGCCCGGATGCCACCAACACTGCGATGACCCTTGAGACCGAGCAGTCCTTTTTTTTCGGCGCCAGAAAGAAAGGCTTTTTCTTTCTCTGCGTCACCACCGTGGACCCTGAAGCAAATGTTCATTCTACTACGGACCGTCTTGTCCGGGACGACTCGGTAAACGTCCGAGTATTTTTCAAGGGTATCGTAGATCATCTTTGCTTTCTCATTCGAGATCGCCTCTTGGCCACCGATCTTCTTAGCCCCATATGCGCTGACGAGTCCGGACATGACCTGGCCCGCGATCCAGACATCGAAGATGGGTAGAGTGTTGTACAAAGAGTTGTTCTTTGCGATTGTCGGGTAGTCCAACACAATGGGTCCTACGGGCAAGTTGAGCGCTCGTAGCAGGTCAGGCGAGCAGCTATTGGAGACGGGAGGGAGCAGGGACTTTCGCAGTATCACGATGGCGATGCCTGTGTTGCCAATATTCTTCTGTGCTCCACCAAAAATGACTGCATACTTTCGCACGTCGACTTTCCGAGAAATGAAATTGGACGACATGTCCGCACAGACCAGTGGCGCGTCGTCACCTTCGAGACTGGCGGGGAAGGCGGGAAACTCGACTCCATCAACGGTCTCGTTGTCGCAGAAGTAGACAAATGCGGGTCCACCGCTCGCCCGCGGTGTGAGGGACCAGTCGCTCTCAGGAGCTATCTTGCCGAACTTGCCGTCGTTGGCCTTTCTTGCGTCGGCCGCAACATTGACATGCTGCGCGCCGACAAGACGCGCTGCTTCCTGCGAGGCCTTGAGCGACCAGGAGCCCGTGACAAGGTAGTCGAGCTTCAATTCCTCATCGACGACCATTTTCAGCCGCTTTAACAGCTCGTCCTTGTCGTCTCCCACCTCTTGGGCAATCTTGGCCCGCTTCTTCTCTACCCATATCGAGACGAGGTTGTAGACAGTGGCACTGAACTCGCCGCTGCCGCCGCTCTGCAGGAACAGAATCTCGTAGTCGTCGGGGATGTCGAGGAGGGCCGTGAGAGCCTGTTTCGCGTCGGCAAGGATCTCATTAGCATCTGGCGAACGATGGGAGATCTCGCAAAGACCAAGGCCTTTGTCTTTGTAGTTGAGGAGCGCTTGTGCAGCCCGCTCGAGAACGGGGGTGGGGAGTGGTGCGGGCCCCGCGCCAAAGTAGTGAACGTCTGAACGATTGACCATGTTTGCGGGGTATTGGGGTTGCTGTGCGCGTGAGTGGCGGATATGTCCAGAGGCAGGATGAGGTCAATTGAAGAAGCACGGTACTGGACTAAGTAGGCAACTCCGGAGTCAGTGGTCTGACTGTTTGCTCGAGCGGAATTTTCAAGGCGCCATCTAGAATGCCTCCAGCCTTGCCACAACATCCGTCCGATCTCGGTTGCAACGACAAGACGGCTGAGATGCAGGCTAAGTATATTGGCCAAAAGAAATGTTTCTCCAGAGAGACTGCCAGCTGCTGGCTTCTGCAGGGCACATGATCTCAACGGCAGTCTGGCGTGCTCCAATGGCGTGCTCCAATAATGGCGGGGAGCACAAAGTCGATGACGGCAACCGAAGTCGGCGTGCGAAAAGACCGTGGATGGTCGCTGAGTCAGCCATTCCTTGGCTGCAGTTCCCCGGCGTGCACCAATGGTGGGGAGCATAACGTCGATGACCAGGACCGAAGTCGGGCGTTTCGAAAAGCCCCTGGATGACCGCTTAGTCAGCCATCAACTGGCTGCAGTCTGCTGGCGTACACCTATGGTGGGGAACATACCTCGGTAACGTTGATGACCACGACCGAAGTTGGCGTTGCAAAACCCGAGATAGTTACTTAGTTAGCCACTAGCGAACTAGTTGTAGTCTGCTAGCATGCACCCTATTCCTATAGTGGGAGCATACCTAGGTAACTGGTAACGTTCATGACCACGACCGAAGCCGGCGTGCGAAAAGACCGTGGCAGATCACTTAGTCAGCCATCAGCTCCAGTAACTAACTAACTATGTGGTAGCGAGAGTCCGCCAGCGTGCACCTATGGTGGGGAGCATAACGTCGATGACCAGGACCGAAGTCGGCGTTCCGAAAAGACCCTGGAGAACCGCTTAGTCAGCCGCCAGTCCGCTCCCGTCTCAACACCGAATTTCCATCTCGAAATTCCGCGCCCGCACACGCACCATGGCCATGTCTTTGCTAGCAGCGAGGTTTATGGGCCGCAGGCAGGCTCTGGTATGTTCAGCATGGCGCCCCGCCCTCAATTGACACAGCTGACCACCTTTTCTCCACCAGCCCGCCGCCAGCCTGCGTTCGCCTGCCGCGCTGGCATTTGCCCGTCCCGCGGCTGCCCTACGCACGTTTTGCACGCATCAACCCCACAGAAACACGCCCGAGGTCTTTCCTTCACTGCGAGAAGGCCCGGCCGCCGACTTCCTCTCCACCTTCCAATCCAAAACCAAAATACCGCAGACGCTCACGGAGAAGATTGTGCAGAGGCATGCGCTGGGCTTCGCAGACGGCAAGGTCCTCCGGTCGGGCGACTATGTCACGCTTCAGCCGCACCGCTGCATGACACACGACAACTCCTGGCCGGTGGCCATCAAGTTCATGTCTATTGGCGCGTCCAAGATCCACGACCCGAGCCAGATTGTAATGACCCTCGACCACGATGTGCAGAACAAGACCGAGAAGAACCTGAAGAAATACAGCCAAATAGAAGAGTTTGCCAACAAGCAGGGAGTCGTCTTCTACCCCGCGGGAAGAGGCATCGGTCACCAGATCATGGTCGAAGAGGGCTATGCGTGGCCTGGCACCCTCGCAGTTGCGTCGGATAGTCATTCGAACATGTACGGGGGTATTGGCTGCTTGGGCACACCTGTGGTGCGGACAGACGCTGCGAGCATTTGGGCGACAGGCAAGACATGGTGGCAAATACCGCCGGTCGCAAAGATCACCTTTACCGGCACTATGCCGGCTGGCGTTACAGGAAAGGATGTCATTGTAGCGCTGGCTGGATTGTTCAACCAGGACGAGGTTCTCAACCATGCCATCGAATTCACTGGGAGCGAGGATAGTCTGCGGAGCATCCCAGTCGATGACCGTCTGACCATTGCAAACATGACCACGGAATGGGGGGCTCTTACCGGTCTATTTCCGATCGACGCCGTTCTGCATGGATGGTTGAGGGGTAAAGCAACTGAGGCCGCCATGTTTGGCAGCGACATCAAGCATCACCATCAACAGCAGTTTATTCACGACCGCATTGACAAGCTGTTCACAGCCACAGGCATCGTAGGAAAGCAGACTGGGCCCATCTTTCAGCCGGCACTGGCCGCCGACAAAGGCGCAACCTACGCCAAACAGCTCTTCCTCGATCTCTCCACGCTATCCCCGTACGTTGCCGGCCCTAATTCGGTCAAAGTGGCCACACCATTGGCCGAACTGCAGGGTCAAAACATCCCCATCGACAAGGCCTATCTGGTGTCGTGCACTAACTCGAGGGCTTCGGATCTTGCCGCCGCCGCCAAGGTGTTTAAAGACGCCGCCAAAGCCAACAATAATCAAATACCCAAGATCCCAGCAAACGTTAGTTTCTATATTGCAGCAGCATCCCTCCCGGAGCAGCGCGCGGCCGAAGAACAAGGTGATTGGCAAGCCCTTCTCGAAGCTGGTGCACAGCCTCTCCCCTCGGGCTGTGGACCGTGCATTGGTCTTGGAACGGGACTGCTCGAGCCGGGTGAGGTTGGTATAAGTGCTAGCAACCGCAATTTTAAAGGCCGTATGGGATCCCCTGATGCCAAAGCCTACCTCGCAAGTCCAGAAGTTGTCGCCGCGAGCGCTTTATCTGGTAAGATTTCTGGTCCTGGATGGTATGAGGCGCCGCAAGGTTACGCGGGCGTCCGCCGCGGTGAAGGCGATGGCATCGCAGAAGAGGAACGTATGATGACTATTGAGGATATGCTCGAGAAGGTTATCAAGGAAGCGGATGAAATGATCGAGTCGGTCGAGACCAAGACCGTTGAGAACCAGTCCATCAACCCGCCAGGCCCTCAATCGGAATCATTGACCGAGATTCTTCCAGGCTTTCCTGAAAAGATAAGTGGCGAGATTGTGTTCTGCGATGCCGACAACATCAATACTGATGGCATTTATCCCGGGAAGTATACATACCAGGACGACGTCACGCGTGAGAGGATGGCCGAGGTTTGCATGGAAAACTACGACCCGACTTTCGGCTCCGTAGCCAAAGCCGGTGACATCTTGGTGTCGGGCTTCAACTTCGGATGTGGAAGCAGTAGAGAACAGGCCGCGACTGCCATCTTAGCTAAAGGCATTCCTCTCGTGGTCGCAGGCAGCTTCGGCAACATCTTCAGCAGGAACAGCATCAACAATGCTCTCATGGGCGTCGAAGTCCCCAAGCTAGCCAACCGCCTTCGGGAAGTATTCTCGTCGTCAACTCCAGAGTCATCGCAGCAGAAGATGCAGGAACCGTCGATGAACCGCGAGTCTCTAGACTCTCCTCCCCCAGGCGCAGTCACTCAACCAGCGCAGGCTAAGCGGCTTACGAGAAGGACCGGGTGGACTCTCGAGTGGGATGTCCGGAGGAGTAAAGTCAACGTCCAGGAAGGTCCTAATGGACCCAAGTGGAGCGTGAAGGTTGGCGAGCTTCCTCCGAATGTGCAAGAAATCATTGCGCTTGGTGGGCTCGAGAGTTGGGTCCGAAAGGAGATCGGAGGGACTTTGTAAAAATGGTGTATGATGAACATGACCAGACGATTGTGTATACCCGAACGATTTTGCATTTTTGGGCGTTTGGAGCTGGCTTGTATGTACGGTAGGGTATGCTGAGAGACGTTTTTGACTATGATCGAGATCCGAATGTCTTATAAGTCAATTCCGTGACTGCGCTGTCCGCCGTGTGTATTGCTGTGGTTCTTCCTCTATCGGCTTACCTCTTATTCTGCCCTGCCGATACCATAGCGAGAGCATGTATGACTGAAGATTGGTTTAAATGGCTTTTCGCAAGTTTCCTTGGATTTGTGCGAGGGCCTTGGTGTGGCGAATCGTGCCAGTGTGTCTAGAAGGGGCAGTTGAAATGGTGCATCTGACACGGTGCCGGTGTCGTTTACTTACCCGGCAACTTTGTGCATTCTATGAGTGACTGTGTAATTGACTATGGGGGCTGTTTAACTGTGACTTACTTTCACGCTTACGCTTCTACGAGTGGTTTTCATTCATGGATAGGGTATGGATGATTTTGTGGTGAACATCATGTGTAAATATGCGTTTCTATCTGTAACTACGCTTCAATTGAATTCTATCGCGAAGGCATCGCAACCCATTCTCCGAGCCACGTAGTGTAGTATATGCCCATTAACATCGCTCTTGCGCTTATCACCCGTACTTGATCCGTGGACAGCTTCCATCAGAAATTCCGAGAGCAAATATTAGTCCTATGAGTGTCGAAGGTCGTGGAGCACGCATTACACCATGCTCGAAACGGCTAGCTACGGCGATAAAAGATCTGCAGCCGGATAATCAGCCATTCGCTCGCACGCGACAAAAGCCGGGCGCGGGTGCTAAAAATTTATCAGCGCGGAATTATGGCGTTTCTGTCATTTCTATGTATGCGGTACATACGGTAGGACGCTTGCACTTAAGGAACTGTTGGTTTGTTCATTCGTTCAAAGGAGTACCCTTGCACAACCTTGGAATCATTGACTGTACTCATGTTTGCGGTCTGAGCGGTTACCTCACTCCTTTTCTCCCTCTTACCTCTCTAAGCCTCCGCCTGCGCTGCAGGAAGAACTGAGAATCGATTCTGGCACCTGCGATGCAAGATCCCAAATCCGATGCCAACGGTGATGCTGAGCGCGGCGTTCGCTCATCATCATCAGCACCACCACCACCACCACCAGCGACAACGCCACACCCAGCCCAGCCAATCACAAACCCCGAACCCCATGTCCGTCCAGAGCACGACCCCAATGCCCGTCCAGAATGCTTCACCTCCACGATCCAAGAATGTCTCTTCGTGATGTCGGTCACCATGGCCGTAGCCATGTCGGCCTTTCTGACGGGCTCAATAACAGTCATGAGCTACTTCGCCGCACGGGATCTGCATATGACCAATGCGGAGATTACGTGGATGAATGCTGCGAGTTCGTATGTTATCTTGTGTTTTTGTCTAGCAGTGGGAGAGAGACAGAGAGGTCTCAAATATCAATAGTTTTGTTTACATACCAGGATTGGTTACTGACTACGCGCAGACTCTCCTCTGGCGCGCTGCTCCTCTTCTTCGGCAGCATCGCGGATCTGTTTGGCCGCAAATCTATGTTCATCATCTCCATGCTGCTCTTCTCCATCTTCTGTCTCGGCGCCGGGTTCGCGAAATCGGGCCTTGTGCTCGACATTCTCTGCGGCGTTTTGGGGATCTTCTCTGCCTCTGCAGTGCCCCCTGCACAGGGTATGATGGGCGTGGCGTATAAGAATCCGAGTCCGAGGAAGAACAAAGCGTTTGGATGCTTCAGTGCGGGAAATCCGCTCGGTTTTGTGTTCGGGAGTATTTTCTCGGGACTCGTGACGCAGGTTTGGAGCTGGAGGGCGAGCTTTTGGTTGCTGGCAATTGTGTATCTGGTTACTACCATTGTGGCGGCCTTTACTGTGCCGCATGATGGGACGAAGAAGGTGGAGTGGAATGCGGAGACGGTGAAGAAGTTGGATTTGCCGGGAACGGGGATGACGATATTGGGTGTGGGTTTGTTCTGTGCAGCTTTGAGGCGAGTCCCTAGGTTCGGGCTTGAGAAGAAGAAGAAGCATGGCTGACGAGTTGACAGTCTTGGAGGGGATGCACCTCAGGCGTGGAAGACACCGTATGTGCTGGTCTTTCTAATCCTTGGTATCGCTATCATTGCTGTATTTGTGGTCTGGGAAATGAAGTATCCATATGCGATGATCGACATGAAGATTTGGAAGGATCGGGATTTCTCTCTGGTAAGTCGGATATCTAGTCGCTCGCGCCCATTACCCGCATTATTGACAACGTGCAGTTACTGATCATCCTGTCCTGTGGATTCCTCGGCTTTCCGATCATGTCTTTCTGGATCGCGCTCTACTTCCAAACCATTCTGGGCTTCTCATCACTCCAAACTGGAGTTCATCTACTACCAATGGTGATCATGGGGTTGTTGGCCAATCTCGTCGCGGCCCTCCTCCTTCACAAAGTCTCGAACAAATTACTCATGGGAATCGGCGCTTTCGCATACGTCTTTTCATTTGTGCTTGTAGCGGTCCAACGTCATGGCGATTCCTACTGGGCGTTTTCTTTCCCAGGGTTGTGCCTGTGTGTCATTGGCGCGGATTTTCAGTTCAACGTCGCGAACGTAAGTTCATTCTTCTCTGTGACCTGACCTAGTGATTTCGAGCTGACATTGAGGTAGATGTACGTCCTATCATCGATGCCACAATCCAAACAATCCATCGCGGGCTCGCTCCTCCAGACCATCACACGTCTCTGCCAAGCCGTCGGCTATGGAGGGGCGACAGCGATCTTCAACGCTGTGCAAGCCAACCCAGCGAGGTCTGGATACTATGCGAATAACGCCGTTGAGCCATATGCCGCGGTATTCTGGTTCTCTGCCGGGGTTGCGGTTTTGGGTCTGTTCTTTCTGCCTTGGCTGGGGATTGGAACACAAGGTCACGAAGGAGACAAGGGGAGGTTGACGGAAAGTAGGGGCAGTGACATTAGAATTGACAATGGTGGCCTAGTAGGAGAAAAAGGCAGAGAGACGGATGGTGTCGGAGTAATTGGAGAGATCGTGGTACAGGAGAAGGACATTGAGCGGGGTGTATGAACAGTCATCCCACTTTTTCGTCTTGGAGCAACCCTTCCGCATCGGCATATAGACTGTACAGTACGATTTGTGTACTCAGATTTGAATTCAGATACAAATCTAAAAAATAACCCTCATGCGGAAATCCTTTGCGCTTAGCCTTTTTGAAGCTTTGGTTGCAACCTCGGCAATCTTTCCCAGGCTGTGGCCAATGCTTGCCTGGGCTTGACGCACACCTCAACACCAGCTCAAACGCGCCCTCCATGCATTGCGGACATTTCTCGCCCCATCGTGTCGGTCACTCTAAAGATGCGGGGAAACGTGGTGCACATGCAAGGCAAGGAATCTGGCACCGAAGAATAAAACAGCCGGACCGTAACCTCGTACACAAAGAGATGAGTGGAAGAAGACTGGGTCTTCTAGTCCGAAAGGGGAAGGTATCTGTAAAAACCATCACCACTCAGGATTAAGTCGATCCACCCATTATGACCCATAGCGCAGTGCACGCGACCAAAATCCCGGGGCCCTGGCCGTGTTCCCCCGCAAAAATTTATACTTAAACAGGACTTCGTTTCCTTTCGATCCTCGCTCTGTTCCCCGGATTTCAAGACCGCCACGACATCTTTAGGACTGCTCTGTTGCGATTGAGTAACACATTGCGAGCGGCAACGTCAATATACGGCTCGCCAATCATGGCAGAAGAGAAGGAGATCCAGACGGTGGCGGACCCTGCACTGCATTTCCCGGCCAAAGACCACCTCTCCCACTCCAACGCCATGGACAAAGTCATCCAGAACGCCAAATCCGCCACCGACAAAGAACACAAGATGACGTTGTGGCAGGGCATAAAATTGTACCCCAAAGCTGTAGGCTGGTCCGTCTTGATCTCGACCTGCATCGCCATGGAAGGTTACGACGTCTGCTTGCTCTCCAACTTCTACGCTCTCCCACCTTTCAATAGGAAATACGGAGAACAGCTTCCCGATGGGACGTGGCAGGTTCCGCCGCATTGGCAGGCTGGGCTGAGTAATGGTGCGAATGTGGGCGAGATTATTGGGCTGTTTATTAATGGGTTTGTGAGTGAGAGGTTTGGGTATCGGTATACCGTCATCACCTGTTTGACCTTGATCATCGCATTTACGGCTATCTTCTTCACGGCGAAGGATGTCATTGCACTGCAGGTGGCGGAGATCTTGTGTGGTATCCCGTGGGGCGTCTTCCAGACTCTGACCATTACTTATGCGTCGGAGGTGTGTCCTGTGGCGTTGAGAGGATATCGTAAGTATGCTCCAAATTTAAAATGAGACATAGTTGCTAACGTATGGTCAGTCACGACATACGTCAATTTCTGCTGGGGTCTTGGCCAAGTAATCGGTATCGGCGTCATCAAATCTATGCTCCCAAGAGACGATGAATGGTCCTACCGGATTCCGTACGCCCTACAATGGATGTGGCCCGTTCCTCTTCTCATCGGCGTAGCCCTCGCCCCCGAGTCTCCCTGGTGGCTAGTACGCAAAGGGAGAATTGACGACGCCAAACAGTCTCTCCTTCGTCTGACAAGTCTGGATCGCGAGACTGACTTCGACGCCGACGAGACCATTGCCATGATGGTCCACACCACCGCTCTTGAGGAGAAGATCACCCAAGGCGCCAGCTACCTTGACTGTTTCCGCGGTACCGACCTGCGCCGCACCGAAATCGTATGCATGGCCTGGGCAATTCAGAATCTGTCCGGCAACGCATTTTCAGGATATTCAACATACTTTCTCGAACAAGCTGGGCTTCCGGCTGCAAAGGCGTACGACTTCGCGCTCGGCCAGTATGGCATCAACATGGCTGGAGTGCTTGGCGCCTGGTTTCTTATGTCGATTGGTCTGGGTCGTCGGACGCTGTATCTCGGCGGGCTGTGTGGTCTCTGCACGATGCTTTTCATCATGGGATTCTTGGGTCTGGTGCCCGACTCGCATAGAGACCAGGCCGCCCTTGCTACCGGCGCAATCATGATCGTCTGGGCGCTCTTCTACCAACTCACCGTCGGCACTGTGTGCTATTCGCTCGTCGCAGAACTCTCGACCCGCCGTCTGCAAATCAAGACCGTAGTCCTTGGGCGCAATCTCTACAATGTTGTTGGGATAATTTGCTCCGTCCTATCGCCCTACATGCTCAATCCCGGAGCCTGGAACTGGAGTAACTTTACCGGATTCTTTTGGGGTGGAATCTGCTTCTGCTGTATTATCTATACGTACTTTAGATTGCCGGAACCGAGGGGACGCAGTTTCGCGGAGCTAGATTTGCTGTTTGAGAGAAGGGTTAGTGCAAGGAAGTTTGCGAGGACGACGGTGGATGTCTTTGATGAGCAGGTGGATGATACGAGGGCGTTTCATCGGTATGAGGAGAAGGTCGAGGCGATGCATAGGCAGGAGGAGGTTCCGAAAACTGTGAGCTAGAGAGAATCCTGACTTGCGAGGGTTAATTAAGTTGTCCCGGACGCACACGAAGCTGGTTTGGAGACTGACCAATTGACGATTACTAAGCTTCGAGGCCGCGGTGGCCTGGAGGCTGGTACTTAGTAATACGGGTTTGGATGTATGTAGAATTTAATGGCAAAGAAACGTCATCTGTGAAAGAGGGCAATTTTCAAATGTAGAGACTTGATTGATTGATGAACAAAACCTCCGGTCAACCTGTTACTCCATCACTAAGCTGCACGTTCATGCAAGCTACGACACGTGGTTGCTCCACGATTGTTGATCAAGACCTCTGCACTGAAGTGAAATGCACCCTCTAAATCGGCTAATGAACACGACTGTTGATTTGGCAGCGGAAACTATGCATGGAGGAGTTGGTAGCGAAATACGAGCGCCACACCACAGCCACAACTTTTCTTTTTTTCGTTCAGTGAGTGTTCTACAAAGAGCAGCGGCATCTTTTATTCAATTTTGGACATCTTAGTGCACCCCAAAACTCCACCCCTTCCGTCTCTCCCCGTCGAAGAAAAGGGGTTGATGATCCATTACGACTGGACTATTAACGAATTTGACTAGCCGGATATATCTAGCTTTGATCACCACACCTACTCCTCGATGGTGATGGCTGACAATTACGTGGTGATACAAATAAGGACATGTGTCTGTATATGCGTGTATTCTATGTCGTACCGCAAAATCGTCTATACCGTCTCTGTAATCCACCTAATCATCCCGATTCAATACTCCGATTGCTACTGAAACGACATAATCTGCCAATCGAAGAACAACCTGTCCCAATCGCGGCTATAACGCCCCCGAAGCTGCAGTCACGCACTTCAGACCAATCGGGTTGACCTGCTGGTGCCTCGGTCGTTGCAGTCGTCGTCAGAATGCCCTAATTCTCTTCCGGAAGATTCTTACTACCAGGTCTGCATGAGTAACATCTAAGTCGGAATAGTTGGCACAAATAACAGGGAAATTGGCACAGAAGTTGGTGTTTGCTGATGGATTGGGGGTGTGGATCTGGTATGGCCAGAAAAAAGAGATTTGGAGGGGGGCGTTGATTTTTGGACTGGCTGAGGGTTCTCCCGGCATGGATCATGGTGAGTCTGAGCTGTCAGAAGCTCGTGAATCTTGATGTCGAGGTGTACTGACGAGCACCAATTCTAGGACGACGCATTACAGGGCCGATCAGGATTGGGAAGTCCAGCCAAAGCCAAAATTCGAACTGGGAAGGGAGAATCATTTGAGATACAACATTATTAAGACGGAAAATTTCTCATCGACATTACCCACATACAAGATGACAGGGCAGCATCTAGACCCCCTCTTACCCTACCTAGGTAGCGTCGAAGCTCTACGATTCTCAAATACCTTTCCATCATTTAACCATTTTATGCTTAACTTCCTTCTACCTGACCCTTCAGTTCTATTCCCGGCCTCCACAGTTCCTACTCTTGAGATAGTTATTGTAACGCTTCCCCTATGTCGTTCTTCCTGCCAAAGTTCCGCATGCTCGACTGCAAGTTCAACTAGATCTTGGAACTTCCTGTCCGGCTTCACGCCGTGACGCCGGTAAGAATACAGGCCGAGAAGTACGATTATGAAGGTGAACAAATTCGCCAACCCGTACGGGATGAAGAGGCCTGGGTGTTTGTACGCGTATCGATTGACCGGGGTTTGTACAAGGACCTGTGTCAGAGTGTTTTTGCTGTGATCAGTTAGTAATCATAATCATTGTAGAGTTATTCGCCTTGAGGGTCACTTACGTCAAGAGAGGGTCATGCATTAGGCTCATGGTAGTATTGAAGGACAACTCCTCGATCAACACATCCAGAGTTCTATTTTTCGCTAATGCTTTGTCTTGCAGTCTCTGGTCGCTTAAGGTTAAATTCTGGGTCTTGTACAACCAGTGTTCCTCATCTAGGTTGAAGAATACATCGAGATCCGAGCTCCCGAGTAGGCTTGTCCTTGATATTTGGGAGTTAATAACAGCAAATTGGGACGGGCCGGATGTGTCAGAACTTGTCGTGGTATAATTTTTGCTCTCAAACCACGAAAGCTTCCCGATCAGCTGATCAGATAGTTGCCACCTTTTTTGGACCGGGGTGGTTAGTTACTGGTTTTTTTTAATTTCTCAGTAATTATGTACTCACATGAAAGCCGTATATGCGTGCTGTGCCATGTTGGAGATACTGCCAGGCTTGTCGTTCGGATACGGTACTTCTTCATGCACGTCGTAAGTCCCAGAAACGTTTTGGAACCCCCGATCGCGGCTGATAGTAACGTGATAGGTAGAGTTGAAGAGCCGACAGATTTGATAGCGTCGTTCCTTGACCATTTGCCCTGCATTATTGACATTGCCCGTGTATCTGAGGAACGTCATCCAAAGCTGGTTGGTCCCATTAGACAAGGTTTGTTGTCTCGGCTTGGAGACGGCTGTGAGCTGACCGGAAGACCAGGTGGGCACAAAGCAATAATAAGCGCTATCAGTCTCATTACTCGTTATGTCCGTTTGGTTCGCCATTTCTTCTCGGAGAAAGCCGTCGATTTGGGTTTGTTCGGATGAGCTGGCGTCCGTGCATTTCACTATCGGTGCGTAGAAATCGATGGCATGTGTGGAAGTGTTGTACGGGGAGCTAATGGGCAGTATCTCCCCGAGAGATGCGGTAGCGGTCGCTATGAGGCTCATAATAGTGCGAGGTCCCGCAAAGTACCGAGAAACATCGTCTACGTATTGCCTGGTGCCGCGAAGAATTGGTGGCGAATAAGCGAGCATTGAACCGTAGCGACCGTCCGCAATCGCTGGGTAAGGCATCTGCCACTCAATCTTCTGGGATCCTATGCTCGGGACTACAAATAAGGTCGCCGGCGTGAAGAAGGGTGGAAGGAGGAGGCTCCTTTGGAAGGGTCAGGGTCGAGCCGCAAACAACAGATCCGTATCATACGTACCAAGCAAACAGTGCCATGGCCGACCCTATTCGCAACTTCTTGAGCATTTCATAATTGAACAGTGCAAAAAAAGACCCCGAGAAAGCATCATTAAGAGTCCCCAGGCCCCAAACCTTCCCGTTTACTGTTACCCACAGCCATTGAGTAAAACTTTGCCACACGGCTGCCGAAAGGGATATCTGTGAGATGAAGGCGAAGGCTGTCCCGAATCTGACAAAGTATTAGGGTTGCGTAACGATCTGTTCGAAAGTATATTCGTACCTTATTTTGCCCTCCTGACTATCTGGATTACCAACAATAACCCCAGTGAGCATCGGATAGAAGATGCAATGTGCGAGACTCATGGCGAAGCCGATGATAAAAAAGATGACCATGAGGAGGGGAGCCTTCCACCTGTGTATTGTACGCGTGGGCCATAGCGGTACTTGGATTTTAGGAGCCGTTGACGGCGTTGAAATACCATTACCGGTGGCGCGTGATTCTGATGGCGAAATGGAATCGTTATCGTGAGTTGGGACCTCCGTCTCCTTCAGCTCCATCTCTTCAACCACCACCATGACAGCACCGGGTGGGGGTCCAGCGTCTTCTGTATTTGAAGCCATTTAAGGCGTCGAATGAATTCTTCAGAGAGGAAGTAGAATATGCGGAGAAGTTCTGATTACTGATCATGATGCGAATATGAAATGAAAAGAAGTCTAGACGGGAGACCGAAGATACTTATCACAGAGGACGCCAAGGACTGATCCAGAGATATGGTGCCTGGGTGTCTGCCTTGCGGCCGCGAACATCCGATCTTGGGGCTTGGTGTGGTGTCTACTTTCAAAGAGGGCGCCGGTTGTTTAAAGTAGGCCGCTTGCAACGTCCCGGGGCTTGTTCGCCAGCCATTCAGGTGCTTCATGAATGAAGTTGTGTGCAACCGTATTCAGCACCCATGCTCCTTGAAATTGATGGATTTCAAATAAGTGGGACGCTCTGTAGCATTGGACGTCATGTTACGCGTTCATGACAGTCGAAGAGGAGGGATGTTATCTAGAGTGAGAGGGGACACGGGCGAAGTTCCAGGGTCTCATGTACTCCGCCACCGCCACCATTCGCGCCGACGTTGCGTCTGGGGGATTCAATCGTGACAGCCCAAGAGGGGTTGTCTACGAATATTGGGGGCTGAATCGAAGCCAATGAGGGGTAATGCCCTGAACACATGGTAAATTGTTGACCTTACAGCCTCAAAAAGGCAGAAGTGGGAACAGTATGAACGGTTCAACGGGGGCCCCTCCAGATCTCCAGAACTGGAAAGCCAAGTCACGGCTGCCTGGAGAAACAGCGAGGTGGCCTTGCTTTCACAACCAATACCGTTTTGAGAGGGGTTACTTTTGAGATAGCCGGTGGTGTTGTTGTGCTGCTCGAGATCGTCCCGAGCCCCGTCTGTGGCTGCCTTGCGTGGCCAAGAGCTTCCCCGGTTGCTAGCGATTTCTGCATAGTAGCAAGGCATCTCTCACCACGACGGGCCGATACAAAAGATGTTGATGAAGGATGTCCAGAGGTTGAATCATGAAATAAGGTTGATGAGAGAGGTTGAAAGCACGCGACTACGCGACTGCCCTCCCAGCGGAGCGGAGATGATGAGATCTCCGTAAACACCGAGTCTCCGACCGAACCCAGCGCTCGTGGCGCGGAACGCATCCCGACCCTAGCAACAGCTATCCTCGAGCTTCCGACCATGACCACGGGTGATTCGCATTTGCATCTTCCTTTTTCTTCTGCCCGTATTCACACATGTTAAGCAGCATGTCTCTCGCTCGTCGGCGGCTCCTCTCCTCCCTCGCAAAACGCCACTTCTCCAGCTCGCGACCCATTTACCAGACTTCCACATCACCGTCATCATCACCGGACTCGTCAATTGCACCGAATTCGAGGATACTGTATACACCTACATGCCCACCATCAACATGCTTTTGTGCAAGTGCGCCTTCTGACTTGGACATTGACCGGAAGTCTTCGCTGCTCAATACTGTACCCAAATATGCGACACACGTGGTCATCTGCTCAGAGAAAGATGACTGGACATCGCGCATCGAAGACGAGGCCACTTTAGAAGGCGATGTGGTCCGCGGCCTCAAAGGACTGATAGGGAAGGGAGGGAAATACTTTGATGTTAGTCCATTTCATTTTCTCCATACACTCGCCCAGTTATTCTTCTTTTACCTTGGGCCATTCTTTATGCCAGACAAGGCTGTCGATGGAAGTTCACATATCATGCATCTCTGATTTCCTACCAATGCTACTTCTTTCTTGTCACCCCGTGCATGTTCAGAGACCGCACTTGGGCCCAAGCAAAGCTTTCTCACAACTCATATTTCGATCCACATCCGACCCCGCAACCTATAACATCACCCTCTACGGCTACCAACCCTTCTATGGCCATCTCACGTCAAACGCTAATCTCTCCATTCCCAACAGCCCTTCAACAACGTACTTCTCTCCTTGTCCTCCCTCCCTAAACACACAAACCCCAAACCAAACAACCCGTCCCTCACCTCGGACCAATCAACAACCATCCTCTTCTTCCCCACCTTCCAACTGCTTTTCCCCATCCCCTCAACACCCACCACCCTTTCCGCCCTCGCAACCGCCCACCTAAAGCCCACCACCCTCTCCCCCTACCACGACAACCTCTCCCCATCCGCCCGCGCCGAACTCCTTCGTGACGAATCCGAATCCGTCACATCACAACTTCCAGCCGCGCAACCAATATCCACTCCCACAATTCTGATCTGCGGTCACGGCTCCCGGGACTCCCGTTGCGGTATCCTCGGTCCCATCCTCGTTTCCGAATTCAAATCCCAACTCGCCAGACACGGTATCCAGGATGCGCGAGTAGGGCTAATATCGCATATTGGCGGACACAAGTTTGCTGGGAATGTTATTATTTACTTACCTCCGCCGCCTGGGGTGAAGGAGGAGGGGAATACGAATGCGTTATCCGGGTGTGGGATCTGGTATGGAAGGGTCGGGCCGGAGGAGGTGGAGGTGTGGTTAAAGAGACGGTGGTGGGGGACGGGTGATTGGGAACTTGTTGAGGGGGGTGTGGGGAGGAATGGGGAGGATTTGGGAAGGGTAGTTGAAGGACAGGTTGGAGGGGAGGACAGGGAGGACAGGGGGGAGGGGAGGGGGGTTAAGACTTAGACCAAGGGCGAGGGGATGAGAGGAAGGAGGGACGTGTGAGTTGATAGATGGATGGAGTATGATCGAGAGGGGATATCATATGCATATGTATGTACAATACTGTAGATTTGAATACACATATACACTCAATAGAATACACTAGAGTACATCACCCTGTTCTCCTGGATAATTTGGTACGAGCTCCATTCCTTTCTCGGGAATCTGCCCAAAATCACCAAGTCGGCGGTTGCCCACCTGGGTTTTCGTTCGACGAGGCGTCTCGAAATACTTTGGCTCTGTTCCTGCTTCTGCTTCTTCCCCTGCGCAGGGCCAGTCGGTCGTGCTGTGATCGCGTAGCCTATATCTCCACACCCGCCGCTGGCTTCTCCTCCGGCGTCTTTGCCTTCTTAGGGCTGAACACATTAACCAACTTTCCCCTCCCCACAATCTTGACCCTCCACCCCCTCGGTATTAACTCGAATGCCTCGTCCTCCATGATGTCGACATCTTCCCCCATCCTATTCTCCTCCCCACCCCTCTCCCTCATCTCCCTCGCCACCTTCCAAAGCTTCCCCTCATCCCCAAACCACTCCTTCCCAGCCTCCGTCTCAGCCAAAACCTTTAACACATACCTCTCCACCTCCCCCACCTCCCCCACCGTCCCCAAATGCGCCGGCGGTTTCCGAATCGCGGTTTCGAATTTTTTCTTCCCGTCCACCATGAACACGCACTGGTTTGTCAGACGCAACTTCGCAAGGATATCTTCCTCCGCCTTTGGGAATCCGAACGCGAAGACCCCCGGTTTGCCTTCGTACCGGAACGGGTGTTCCGTATTCGTCCGAATGCGGACGGACGTCTTCGAGATTAGATTCTGCCAGCCTTCTTCCGCGACGGCGGGGGCGACGGGCGCAAGCATGCGGAGCAGGTGAAGGACGGCGACGTATCTAAGGTAAATGGAAGTGACACTTGTTTCTCCCACGTCCCAGATGGCGTTTGTCAGGCCCATCAAGTCGCTAATCACCGTATTGAGCGAACACGTTTCCGAGTAGCTTTTCGTGACGCTGGCGATTGTCTCCTGGACCTTTGCCCACAAATCTGTTTCTTCCGGCTTCAACGCCGCGAGGAGTTCTTCTTCGGGGGTCTTGTATGCACCGGGTCTAGCGTTTGGTGCCTTTTTCAGAACACCCATGTTTCGGAATCCTGAGAGGAGGTCGATGAAATTTGCGTCGAAGTTGTGCGGGGGCTTGAAAGTCTTCTCGGTTTGTGGACTGATGAAGAATCCGGTTGAGAGACGTAATACGCGGATCAACCAGCGTTGAACGCCTGTGATGGGTTCTTCGTCCCATTCTAGGACGTCTGAGACTGCGGCTTGGAAGAGAAGGTGGGCGCGCGTTACGTCGGCGCCGTACTTTTGAATCGTCGTGACTGGATTGACGCCGTTGTATTTGCTCTTTGACATTTTCTCGAAGCTGATGTTAGGCGTTACACCCGTGGCTTTGATGATCGGTGCTTTGGGGTTGGATGTGTCGACCTCGGTGGGCCGGAGAAAGCGACCGGTTTCGGGATCGGAGTAGGTCTTACCGTGGACCATGCCCTGGGTAATGAGCTTCTTGAAAGGTTCGCCATGCACGGTTGCGCCATTGGGCCAGAGAGGTGTTGTGGCGAGGAACTTGGAAATGAATCGGGCATATAGCAGATGCAGAATGGCGTGTTCTACACCACCAATGTATACATCGACTTGCATGCCATTATTCGCTTCTCTCGGCCTTATAGGGGAGTCTGCCCGTTTCGGATCGAGGAATCTGAAAAAGTACCATGAGGAATCCATGAATGTATCCATGGTATCTGTTTCACGCTCAGCAGCCGAGCCACACTTTGGACAGGCCGTCTTCTTCCATTCCGGGTCGTTGGCGAGTGGATTTCCGGCATTCCCTTGGAAAGACTCATCTGGGAGATTAGGTAGTCGAACCGGCAAGTCTTCCAGAGGTACAGGAACAGGTCCGCAGGATGAGCAGTGAATAATGGGAATTGGGGTACCCCAGTATCGTTGTCGACTGATCAACCAATCTCTCAGTCGCCAATTCTCTGTCTTTTCGTTCCATATGGAATTATGATCCATGCACTTTACTAGCTCGGCCGCGGCCTCGTCTGAGGGGAGACCTCCACACGGGAAGGCTTTGGAGGTGACCAGGGAGATGTTGGAAGCAATGAAGCCCGTGGAAAGCATAGGTGTGTCATTGTCACTCCCAGCAAGCAATGGTTCTGGCACTGTGCCAGGATCGCTCGTTATCACCTGCATTATAGGTAGATGATTGGTATTTGCCCGCCAAAAGGCATGATCTCGTGCGTCATGGCCGGGGACACCCATGACGGCCCCGGAACCATAATCGTCTAATACATATGGAGCCACGTAGACGGGAATAGAAGGATCAGGAGTGGGCGATAATTTGGATACTGGATTCATGGCCTCGACGCCACGCAACCGATAGCCTTCTTTGGAATCAGGTGGGAGGGTCTGTGCTCGGTCGAGGAAGGCGCGAAGATCTGGATCGGACTGTGAAATAAGTTGAACAAAGGGATGTTTGAGTGACAGGGCGAGATACTGGACTCCGAAGAGCGTGTCCGGTCTCGTGGTAAAAACCTCGATATCAGTGGGTTGTAGTCCATAGTGGATGGCATTCACTTGGAACCACAGTTTCATGCCCTCGGACCTGCCGAGCCAGTTCCGCTGCATGGTCAATACTCGCTCGGGCCAGTTTCCGTTCTCGGCCAAGGCATCTAGGTCTCGCAGCAGCTCTTGTTGGAATGCCTTTATGCGTAGAAACCACTGCTTCAGCATCTTCTTCTCCACTTTGGCGCCAGACCGCCATGAGCAACCATTCGCATCCACCTGCTCGTTGGCCAGGACTGTCATGTCGACGGGATCGTAATTGACGAGAGACTCGGCTTGGTAGGCGAGGCCGCGTTCATGGAGCATGAGGAAGATGCGCTGGGTGTGTTTGTAGAAATCGGGGTCGCAGGTGCGGAATTCCTAGACAGCCCACGCATCAGCGTCTGGACGGCCGGCCGCGTCCAATGCACACACCTTGTCCCAGTCCCATTTGCCGCCCATGGTAGCCATCTGCGTCTTCATGGTCTGGATATTGTGCAGCGTCCATTTCTCGGGGTGAATGCCCCTCGCCATGGCCGCATTCTCGGCGGGCAGTCCGAAGGCGTCCCACCCGATTGGATGCGTGACCTTGCATCCTTGCATGCGCTTGAATCTGGCCAGGACATCTGATATGGTATACACTCTCAGATGGCCCAGGTGCAGCTCGCCCGACGGGTACGGGAACATGGGCAGGACGTAGGCCTTGGCCTTGGCCTTGGAGGAGGGGGAGTCGTCGCCGGGCGGCAGTTGGGGCCGCTTGTGGTGCGCTGCTTCCCATCGCGCCTGCCACTTGGGCATCAGGCTGGCCAGTTCAGCAGCGCTTCGCTCGAACGTCTGCCTCTTCGCTTCCTCGGTCTTCGTGGACGCGGCTTCCTCGGGCGGGGTGGCCGGGCATGTGCGGAGCGCGGAGAAGGGGGTCCGGCGGCGCAGGGCCTGCCGCCAGCCGTGGGCGTACGGAAGGAGGCTGGGCATCACCTCTGGCTACATGTGCAGGGCGGAAGGGGCGACATGAGGGTGAATTGAGCTTCACGTGCACAAGCCGATCCAACCGGCACGGCCAAGGCTGGGCTGGATGACTAATTGCGGTTTTTCGAAACCTCCGACGGGAGCTAGGCCGCATGTCGACTAGTCGGCCGCCGGATCCGCTTGCAAGTGTGCAGCAGCCACGGCCATTCACTGCCCTTCCCTGCGTGCCTGCCATTCCCTGCCATTCCCTGCCATCCCCTGCCATCCACTGCCATCCACTGCCATCCACATTCTCCCTTGCATCTTTGCACTCGACAAAGGGACCGCATGCAATTACCCCCCCCCCCCCCCCCTGCTGCACGCACTCGTCGCCCTGTACATACAGTACACACACAACACCCACGCTGTCTGTCCATGGCGATTCCACGCCGACGCCACAGGTAGCACAACTCCGCTCATTCCCCGCCCGCGAACATGGCCGGCCGCTACTCCGCCCTGCCCCCTCCCCCTCCCCCTCCCCGCGACTCTCTCGAACTGGCGTCGCTGGCGTCGTCGTCGCACGTCTCGCAGCGCACCTCCATATCCTCGTCCACGTCCGGGCCCCCCTCGTCGCGGCGACTCTCCTTCGACGACGAGGACCCCCTCTCGGAGCTCAATCCCGCCGGCCATGGCGACGGCGACGGCGACGGCGACGCCCGCCCACAGCGACACAACCGCTCCTACAGCGTGTCCTCGGCCTTCGACTTCGCGCCGAACCTGTTTCCGTTGTCGACCACCGCGCAGGGCTATACCGCGCTGGGAGCCCCCAGCAACCCTGGCCTGGATCCGAGCAATGCGCTGAGCGGAGCCAGTCTGGAGAAGAACAAAAGCCTCACCTATCTCAACGGGCTGTCGCTAGTCGTCGGCCTTATAATCGGCAGCGGAATCTTCTCTTCGCCGTCCCAGGTCAACAAGAATGCCGGATCGCCTGGCGCGTCGCTTCTCGTGTGGCTGGTGGCGGGCATCCTGGCCTGGACGGGCGCGGCGAGCTATGCGGAGCTCGGGGGAGCCATCCCCTTGAACGGCGGCGCCCAGGTCTATCTGTCCAAGATCTTTGGCGAATGGGCCGGGTTCCTGTTCACCTGGTGTGCGGTATGCGTGCTTAAGCCTGGGTCTGCAGCCATCATCGCTATTATTTTCGGCGAGTATCTTGTAAGAGCTATAATTGGGGCCGATGCCGTGGATGCGAGCACGTGGTTGAACAAGGCGGTGGCACTTGCAGGACTGGTGTTGGTTACACTGCTTAATTGTGTGTCTACGAAGCTGGGCACGAGGAGCGCCGATGTCTTCATGTTTATGAAGTTTTTGGCCTTGATTGGCGTCACCGTCATCGGCATCGTGGTTGCCGCCACCGGCTTCTCGTACAAGGGCCACGCGAGCGACGACTGGAAAAAGCAAGGCTGGTTCGAAGGCACGAGCAATGATGTCAGCAACTGGGCCGTGGCTCTCTATGCGGGCCTCTGGGCCTTTGATGGGTGGGATAACGTACGTTTCCATCAACACATCTACTCCGTCTATCCCACATTCTAACACCCACAGGTCAACTACGTAACCGCCGAATTCAAGAACCCAACCCGCGACCTACCCCGCGTAATCCACACTTCCCTCCCCCTCGTAATCGGCTTCTACCTCCTAGCCAACATATCCTACTTCCTGGTCCTCCCGACCGCCATTATCGAATCCTCCAACACCATCGCCGTGGCCTTCGGCTCGCAGGTCTTCGGCCCGATCGGCAGCCTCATCCTCGCGCTCTTCGTCTCGGGCTCCTGTTTCGGCGCCCTGAACGCCACAACCTTCACCTCCGGCCGCCTCGTCTACGCCGCCGGGAAAGAAGGCTACCTCCCCGCCATCTTCTCCACCATCGGCCTCGGAAAGAGCCACCGCGCCATCCGCCTCCACACGCTGAACGCCAACCCGCCCAAAAGCAGACTGAAACGCTTCTTCATCTCGTCTTTCGCAGACCCGGATGCAGGCTTCTTCTTCACGCCCATCTCCGCGATGGCACTTAACGCTTTCCTGACATCGATATACATCGCCATCGGCTCCTTCGACACGCTCGTCACCTTCTACGGCGTCGCGGGCTACTCATTTTACTTCCTCGCCGTGCTTGGCCTCATCATTCTCCGTGTCAGGGAACCGGATCTCGAGAGACCGTATAAGGCGTGGATCACGACGCCGATAATCTTTTGCTGTGTTAGTCTGTTTTTGCTGTCTAGAGCGGTGTTCGCGGAACCGGTGCAGACATTGCTGGTGCTGGTGTTTATGGCGGTGGGGTTGGGGGTTTGGTTTGGATGGGTTGGGAGGAGGAGAAAGAAGGAACAGGGAAGGTTTAGGCATTTAGAGAATGAGGGGGAGGAGAAGGGTGGTTGGAGGTTTTGGAAACGGTGGAGGAGGTAGGGGACAGTGGGGGAGGTGTGCTAGGTGATACGATAGGTTGTTAGGGGCTTGCAGATAGTGCCTCCGATGTATTGTAGCGGATAGTAAATACTATTGGATTTGAATATCTATGAGCTGAGCTGAAGTCTTGGGGCTTTTATGTGGGAATTTGTGTCGGGATACGGAGGTTGCTGTCATGACCGTCGGAGTCTTGGTGGGACGTCGCATTACAAAGTGATTAGCATTAACAGTAGTTGTAGTCTATGGAACAAAAACGGGCCTCTGCGGGTACGTCGTGCGCCTCCACTCGCTTCGACAGTGTGAGAGGTAATCCAGGATCCAATGCATCAGCAGAAACGTCGAAAGCACAGAGAACACGACACAAAACAGATTATGAACTCGAGGGTAACTTCGATGGGAGAGGGGCTCGACTGTGACGGTGGCGTTCATATGCCATACCATCCTCCGGGGAGTTGGAAAACTTTGTCTGCGCGCACCTATCCCGCTGTGATTATTTCTGGTGAATGATGGTCCTAGAGATGACGGAGCTTTATTGCAATGGTCTTGATCCTACCCAATTCTTGAGCTGATCAGTAGGTCTTGCAGAGCAAATGAAAGTGTGACTGGCTGTATAAATCGTCAGTGACATCTGGGAACGAATTCGCAAGATGGTGAGACGCTTTCGACTTGTATGTTCTGGCTGAATGAAGTACTCGAGGTTGGTTGAGGACGTTGTAGATCATGAGTGCGTGGTAAATTAGGGATCAAGGGAAGGAGCGTTGACCTTCCAGTAGAGAAGAAATCTTATTGCTTACCCGACTACTGGGCCTTCGGTCTTGTTCCAAAAGCTCTTCCAAATCTTACGGTCAAGCGGGGCACGAAGCAGGCGCTGCAGGAACACCTGGCCTGGTATCACCATCTTCCTTTTTTTTGCGTCGGTCCTGACGATGATATGAACGATATCGAGAGGAAGGTCCAGATGCACTAGCGAACTGTTGGGGGTGATGTTTTGGTCTTTGGAGAGGTTCATTGTCCCAACGACTCCGTGCTGCGTCCCACGCTGAGCTCAACTCGCGTCGATGGTACTCTTCGAAATATCTATGAATGACTTCAGAGACTGATATTTCCTCCTCGGCCGAGTTGTAAGTTAGGTCCGATTCGAACCAGACTGTTTCGTAAGGATTTGCCCCGTGCATAAGGAATACTCGAATTGCTTTCGCGCAAGCGTCCTCGAAAAGACCATGGCTAGTCTGGAGCATCGCAATGTTCCAAATCCAAGCCTTCCAGATAGAGAAATTTCCGCAAACTCGGTTTGGGTCTAGGCCGTTTCTGAGCAGAATCGAGTAAGCGTTGAGCAGGATGTCGAGATCAAATCGAACACGCCTTCTTGCCATCATAGTTTCTTCTCGGGTGGGCGGGTATGGCTCCTGGGGCCCTGTAATAATGCGCCAATTCTTTAATGAAGCGTCACATCCGCCAAATGCATTGGAAAGAAGTGAGAAAAATTCCGCATGGTCATTCAAGATGACGTGGAGATCCGCTCCTTGTTGTAGTATGCTCCGGATACATCGCTCCCAATTCTTGGTCGAATGCGCCAAAGCTGCAGGTGTGGATTCTTGTTGTGCAACATTTGTCTCGTATTTGCAACGCCGGATGATGGCATAGAGTATCTCGATGCGTATTTCTCGATTCTTTATTGAGCTCCATGCCTCGTTTTCGAGGAGCCATACCAGCATATCGTCAAATGCGTACCATCCAAAATACGCCTTGACCAAATCCCCAGGAGAGCGGAGTGCAGTAAGAAGCAAGCCATTAGGGTCCTTTATAATCCCGCTCGCAGAGAGCGAACACGCCAATCCAGGAACAAACCCATTGACCGCAGAATGGTGACAGAACTGTGAGTCAGTACCAAAACTACCCAATTCCGCTTGCCTCATCGCTTCAATTAGCGCTGAATCGAAATATTCGTTCCAGACCATCGCACATCTCGCAAGGAAGAAGAATTCCTCGAGGTTTTTGCATCGGGAAGGGTTGGCTGAGCCGGATAAGGTTGAAAATGCCACAAGAGCCTTGCACATTTTCGAGCAGGGGTCCAGATCCGAGAAGTTCAATAGTGGCTGACTTCCACCCGTCATTAAGTAGTCGCGCACAGTACGATGGAGAAAATTGACTGTTTTCGTCCCTGGGGTTCCGACAGCCTCTAGAAGGCCTTTGTATCGGCCGTAAAGACGCCTGCTCATGGTGGTTTCTGATTGAATAATTTCAATCACAGAACAGGACGCGCCATTATTTAGGGCACACCGAGTCCACCCTTCTTCCTCGTCGAGTAGCCAATAAGCGAATAAATTCATGGGATTGGGAGCTGCAAGAGCCACTCGGAAGGTCACAGCTAATTGTCTCCGATAGACACGGTCGACAGATTCGATGATCTTTTCGAAGAACAACTCAAGGTCGGCAGGGATCTCCTCAAGCCGTCTTTGGAGGGTGGAAACATTGTCTCCGTTGCTGATTCCGTTGCGAAGCGATCGCACGACAAGGAAAACCCATAAAAACACCCCCTGGGCTTTCGAAGTAATAGCGTCTATCATGCTCAGATAGGCAGGCTTTTGTTCCACGCCGATACCCGACGGAAGTTCCTTCAATAAATTATCATGAGCAAATTGCCTGATATCCTCCCGAGTGAGATCCTCCAGATAGAGACGATGTAACGGATCCTTGCCGAACGCATCCTCGAAGCATGGCCAACGTCTGCTGGAAACACACAGTTTGATGTTCTTGAACACGGAGAGCTCCCTGATGGTCTTGATGAGTTCCAAATGGTCGCCGTCATATTCGTCGAGACCGTCGATGAAAAAGCAAATCTTTGTCTGTGAGGTGACTAAATCTAGTTTGCCAAATGCCGTGCGCAGGCTCTCAAGGGTCCATTCTGCACGCCTGGCCTGAGGGGAATCTGACAGGCGCTCGGGGCACAGAAGAGAGATAGTTTCAGGAAATTGCAGGAATATCTCGTACAGCAGCTGCCTCAGGAGACCTCTCTGGGACCGTTGAAGTAATGTTCCAGAGATCCAGAAGTAGAAAGATGGCGCGGCTAGCCGTTGAGTGCCAGCCCATGTCTGTAAGCAAATCCTGGTCTGGGAGCAGTCGCATAAGTAGCGCATCAGTGTCGACTTCCCGGAGCCAGGTTTTCCTGAGACCCAGTATACGCCGGAGCCGGATACCAGCCACTCCTTGAAGGTAATCTGGGATCGGGCATCGGAAGGAGGGAGCTCGTCTGGTTTGAAAATCCAGCGGAAGGTTTTTCGATGAGCTTCCGGTATTGAGTGGTAGCGATCAGACATAGTCTCGTAACTTAAACTGTCCAGAACGCTCAGCTCGAGGTTGAACCGGCGCTCAATATCTACGGAGGTTTTCAAGAGAATTTCGACATTTTCCAATGCAAGCTGGTTGTCAAGAACTTTCCTTATATTTTTAACGCGCTCCAGGAGATCACTTAACGGGTCGATTCGCGGTGAGTCGAGCTTCTCCAGTGTAGCTCTGAGTTCCATCAAATATTCCAATATCAGAGTCTGCATAGAACTAGACGGTCGAAATGTTAGTGAAAAATAGCCCGTCGGAACCAATCTCATCCGGAGCGTGAGCTTACCTCGTATGCGAGACCATGATAGTCTGGAGCTGCCCTCGGAGCTCTCCCAGCCTCCGCTGCAATCTTTCGATCTCATCACGATTCCAAAAAGTTGCTACAGCCTGTCGAAAGCTCTTCCAGCGTTTTTTAGGACCATCGGAGAGCTTCAGCTTTTGGATGACAGCGATGAGATCCTGCGCAACCTTCTTCGCGGAAGTGGCAATCTCGGACATCCCCCTCGCGGAATCGGCAACTGCTTTCCTCTTCTCCAGGGAAGTGACAAGCTTGGAGATCTGTAAATCGTCGGATCCGAGGCCTGATTGATCATTTTGGGTCGTTTCAATGGTATCGCACTTTCCAGAAAGACTCTCGGATATCTGTTGGAGCTCGACATATTCTGCTTTCTGACCGGTGGTGGATTGATGGAGCTCGTGCGCCTCTCGCAGCAACTTTGTGCTGAAGTCCACGACCTGGAGGATGTTGACCGCCAGACCAAAGATGGAGATGGGCTCCATTCCGAGGGCCGCATAACAGGATGAATGGTGATGGTTTTCGGCATTGAACAAAGAGGTGACTGAAGTCAAGTCGAGCGATCAGGCTGGGTTTTGTGGCGTCGACACAGCCACCCTAGCCGGCAGGCTGGGGACGCCCAGCAGGCTTTGGCACCAATGGCGATGAATCTCGAGAGCCTCATTCTGCCTTGCCAGGTAGCTGCGAGATGGAACCCGATGACAGAGAGACTACGATTGATGTTGCCAAAAGACGTCAACCAAAAGCGTGAGCAGGGAGGTACGAGACCGGCTCTGGGTGAGCCTAGGTAAGGAGGGAACCCCACTTCGAAGCCGTAGTAACAACTACCAAAGTCATTCCTACTTTCTTCGTTCGCTCAGAAATGTTACAAACCGAAATTATAGGTCGCTACCACAGACCTTGTCTGAGCATAATCTCCACTGGCATTTGAGACGCGAGGACACGGGAAAACAACTGCCACATGCAAAGACCCGGCACGGGACCTATCGAATAAGTCTGATATCGAGTTTAACACTTCGACCCTTATTGACTCGTCCAGGTTACTGTTCTCATCATACACACTCGCCTTATGTGGGCTCCATCACGAGGCCGAGTTCCATTGGAGATCGAAGGAACCAGGACTGAAACACCCCCGCTACATCAACCCAATGGCATCTGGACATTTGTAGATGACTGCAACGAAGTGGATCGTATAACTAAAGACTAACGCACCTCAATGTTCATTTTTACCACGGTCAAACTTAGGAGGAGATGCACTCGTGTTCGAGTAACATCCAGTTTAGCAAGCAACAAGCCGTTGCCGAACGGCAAAGGAGGCTTGATGAGAGCCACGCTATAAAGCACGACAAAGTTGAGTTTCTTCTTATGAAACCGATTCTTTCGTTTATGCTGCTGCAAGTCTGCGATGCGCAGCCATTTGAGTGCACGTGCGATGCCGCCGAGCTGAATTTGAAAAACTGAATCCAAATTGCTCTTCACCCAGTATCTTACTGTCTCCAGGTGAACATCACAGCCAAAATCAGGATTCGCGTCCTTCCGCACTCGCAAGTATTCCATTCAGGTATATGTACACATGTTCTCATCACACGTTAAATAGACATTAAGAGACCGTTTTTCTTCCATCCCAGCGCAATGGCCGTTTCATCCGCGTTGTTCGAATAGTCGTTAAGGATAGTGTTTCCTGATCGCAATGCATCGCTCAGTTGCGCATAAAGCGCATGGCGCGAAATCTTCTCTTGATCAATGCGTTGGTGGTTGCAGACCCACTGTGTGCCGACTTGATCGTGATGCTGGTCGGTTGCTTGCCGACGCCGGTTCGCGAGAACGTGTAGACGCCGCCGTTGGTGGCGTCTTGGTTCATGGCGGCAGTCGTGGCGCCAAAAGTAATGGAGAGTTTGGCACCATCGGGATTTGCGGGTAGGACGTTGTTGGACTCGGCGGTCACGGTGATGGTGCCACCGCCCTGGTTAGCGAACTTGTAGCTGGTGATCTTAATCGTGTCTGTGGTCTTGTCGGTCGTGACAACGACAGCGTCTGTGGTGCACGCTGGCGTGGTGGCTTTAGTGCAGACCTCGAGTGTGAAAGTACGGCTCACGGACGCAGTACCCCATGGATTGACGAAGGTTGCTGTCGCTTTATCGGCGTTTTGAATTGTAATTCCCGTTGCATCGGTCGTCCACTTGAAAGTAACGTCCGCGGCGGTGAGGCCTGCGCTAGTGAATTGGCCGTTGAGCGTCGTAATTGAACCAAAGGTTTGGCCGGTGATATCAGCGCCTGCTTTTGCCTGCGCTGTTGCGCCTGCCGGGGGATTCGTAGGCGTGTTGGTGAGTTCATTCCCCACGCATTTCTTAGCAGCGGTGGGTGCTTTTGCTCCCGGCCAAGGGGTAAGTTGACCCCATTGTTGGTTGTTGAAGACAAAACCATCCTTGAGGTTAGTGAAGATGTCGAACGCATTCTCTGACCATGGAGTGCCGGGCACGTTGTTTTCGGGCCAGATGACCTCGCTGATTGGCGCGACGAATTGGCCCGTTTTGAATCCTTTGGTGACAGTCTTCTGTCCCTTGTTGGCCTTGACGCGGTATTCCTTGGATGCTACAGTCCTACTTCCGTCACTGAAGCGGATATCGAACTTATTTCGGGCATCACCTGCTTTGAGTCCTCCGGCAGCAACTTGTACCTCGGTCTCTGTTCCGGTGCAAGGGTCAATGTCCAAACGATAAACTGAAACGGAGCCAGAGCCGTCCGAGAGATAACCGGTGAATCTGGTGGTGCCGACCTCGACGTTGAGGGTACCATCATTAATGGCAATGTTCACCTCGTCGGATATTAGTTACACTGAAAACATTAAGCCGCTGTGAGTTCTTACATCTTCCACTCGAAGATAGAGGGGGTCACCCTTGGAGGCATCGGTGAGCTGCTGAACTGTCTCGGCGACAAGCGTGTAGACAAGGACTTCGGCTCCGTTCTTGATGCCTGCCCATGTGACATAATCTCCTGCAACGAAGGGGGCCATTGCGGAAGTGTTAGTCGGGGTGCTGTTAAAAAGATTTAGTCTCAATCTAGGAGGGGAAAATAGCTCCACCTACTATACGCGAGCCCCATTAGCCGGGCGATTATTGGACGGGCAGTCCGCGTCGGTAGCGCTTTGAGGAATGCACATTGGGTAGCCAGAGAAGGAAGAGATGCTAGGATTTTCCTCATCGGCCGTGAGAAACAGTCTGGATGTGAATGCCTTGGCGTAGACTCCATTAGGCGTATTCTAAGAGGTATCATGTTAGCATGTCTTATCAAATAAGAAATCATATCTCGGTATATTACGCGCAGGACGCACCGTGCTTCCCAGAGGCTGCCGACGAATTTGTTTCTCAAAAGACGGGAAATAAAATTTCTGGGGCACAAAGAAAAGTGAGATTATAGAATAAAACACTTACGACGCGCAGGGTTGGCCCACCGTTCGCAATCTTGAGAGTCCCGTCAAATGCCACAGACTCCACTATGCCAGCGCCAGCACCTCCAATAAGTTGGGAGATGAAGAAACGGCCAGCGATAGGTTTTCCGGCGACCTGAATTTTGTGAGTATGGCCTCGAAATTCTCTCGTGCTGCACCACAATCTTACATAGTTGCCATCAACATGCACTTCCCAACCACCGTAGCTGCCGCCATTGGCAGCAAAGTCGGCTGCGAAATCTTTGAACGAAACAAAGGTAGCTGGAAACTGTATAAGAATGTTGTCAGGCATCGTAATGGTGGTTCCAGCGACGGTGACGGTGCCTCCGCTGTTGAAGTTTGGCCCTGGTGGAGAAACACTGCATCCGGTCAGCTTAGGCCTAAAAACAGCGCGATTGAATTACTTTTCAAGGGGTCCATCAATGGTGAATGGAATAGCTTGAGCTGCCACTCGAGTCACAGCCAAGAAGGTAGCACCTAGTATGGAAAGAAAACGCATCTTGAAGGGACAGGTTGAAGAAGTCAACCGGGGAATGATCAAGGAGAATCGAGCTCGACACCTAGCTCTTTACACTTCGTTGCTCCTCTTGTGGGCTGTACATGGGTGGGGGGGACGTAGGTATTTAAACCCCGTCAAGCTCATATAAACTCTACCATCTTGCCCAACAAGTACCGCAAGCTTTCGACAATGCATGCAATGGATCGTCGACAAACGAGCAAGCCCAAGTTCCAGATCACCGTACCAGACCGTTTGAGGAATGTCTAAGAAAGGGCGCCACCCAACAGTAACTGCCCGCACGAAAATCCAAAGTCGAACAGAGGGTGCATCGCATAAAGGAGGTATCGTGACGGCTTCTCTTACGATGCCTGCGTTCTGGGCGTCTCGGGCGTTCATTGAAAGCTGCACGAATGACTTTTTGGGAAAAGGAAGCGAACACGGTGGGCACCAAGTCTGCCAAGACCGCTCCTCCTTTAGTGGCGGTCTATTTTCGACGTTCCAGGCGAGCGGGTCACCCTCCGACCTCCACGACGCTCCTTGACAAGCTTCGCCGATTGAATCTAGGCAGTCTGTGTAGCGAGACCGGCGTCTGACGCCGAGCAGGATAAGCTTCCACGTCACTGCTTGCCTTGGTTCCAGCTTGCTTTTGCACTTTTTTTGCCTCCACGATCCCTTGGCTTCCCAACATCGGTGGCGTCGTCCAGCCCCTACCCCACGGTATATCCAAGTCGACTCAAGGCTGATGTTCGATTAAGCTACGGGGCGCTCCCATTCCAGGTGATCTGGAGCTTGTCTACACGAAGACACTAGTAGAGGCGTCCATTCATGCTCATCTTGATTATTCTGAGGATACCTGGTTGGACGAGCTCGTTCTTTCACGCTAAGAGAGCTGGTTGGCTCTGCCGACAGATGTCTTGGTGAGAAGCTTGGTCGGCGTTCCCTCCGGGAATAGATGTAAGGTAAGAAACAGGCGAGAAAATACTTCGGTAGAAACTGCTACCACGAACGAATTCGCTTCTGCACACCGTATCTCAACCGGAAGTCTTGCACTGTGTGAAGGAACTTCCGTCTAGGGCTTCGGACAAACGCCACGGCGTCCAAAGCTATTGAGGCGCTTTCAGTCCTTTGGAATGGTGGTGCCATCATGGGGAGAGATAGATGATGACATTACAATCTGGATTCTGAGAGGATGCGAAGAGAATGCATATTGTTAGTATTAAAGGATGATGCCCTCGTAGCCAAGGATGATGAGCGCGAATCAGTCAGACCCTGCACTTCTTGGGTCGGAATAGCCAACTCTCTCGATTTTTTCTTGTCTACCGTATCCTGAAAAAATTATGGCAGTTTTACAATATGCTGTCCTCTTGGGACTGGCTATACAATCAGTATCGGCTGGTTGGTTCAGTCCTGTTTACAAGAATTTCTTTAGCGTACCGTTGCCCGTCGCCCCAATCAAACAGCCAAAGAAGACGTTCACGAATCCCAACACCGGCGGCATCATCAACTATTACGAGATTGAGATCAAGCCGGTCGAAATTCAAATTTATCCTCCCCCTATGAAGAAGGCTCGTTTTGTCGGTTATGACGGCATGATACCCGGCCCGACCTTCATGCAAAATCAATACGAGGAGGCCATTGTTCGATTCATCAATCATGGCGACCGGAGCAGTTCGATCCATCTTCATGGCTCTTACTCACGAGCCCCGTTTGACGGATACGCGGACGATATCACTCCGATTGATGGGTACAAAGACTATTACTATCCCAACGCCCAAAACGGTCGCATGCTTTGGTATCACGTAAGTTGAAATGTGACTATCCATGGGGAACCAAATACTTACCAATATAAACCAGGATCATGCTGTTGATCATACCGCTGAAAATGCGTATTACGGGCAGGCTGGGGTCTACATCCTCCGTGATAGCTATGAAAGGGGTCTCGGGCTTCCCAATGGCAAGTACGATGTTCCTCTGGCCCTTTCGGGCAAGTACTACAATCCGGATGGCACTCTATGGGATCCCGAAGCCAACGGCGAGACGACCAGTGTCTATGGCGATGTTATTCACGTGAACGGAGCACCCTGGCCTTACTTCGATGTTGAACCTAGGAAATACCGCTTCCGTCTACTAAACAGTGGTATCAGCCGAACCTACAGGTTATATATGGAAGACGACACCAAGCCCGGAACAAGACTGACATTCACCGTCATCGGAGCCGACACTGGCTTGTTGGAGAAGTCGGTCCCCACACAGGACCTTTACATGTCGGTCGCTGAGAGATGGGAAATTATCATGGACTTCACCAACTACGCCAACAAGAAGATTACGCTCAAGAACGAAAAGGGCGTTGGGGCTGACTCGGATTTTGATGGAACCGATCGCGTGATGCGTGAGTTGTCCCAAATGACCCCAAACGAACTGTCGGCGTGCTTACACAAAACAGAGTTTCGTGTCGGGAACAAGGTTACGGACACCTCCGGGAATGGCGCTATTCCAACTAATCTCCGCACTGTCCCGTACCCGCCAAATAAGGCAGGGATTGACAACTCCATGGTTTTCCAGCATGATGGTGGCATGTGGAACATCAACGGTCACGTGTGGTCCGACGGTATTGATGCGCGAGTTCTCGCAAAGCCCAAACGTGGATCGATCGAGGTGTGGGAATTGATCAACAAGAGTGGCGGCTGGACGCACCCCATCCACATCCATTTGATTGACTTTCAAGTCATCTCGCGAACAGGCGGCTCTCGTGGTGTTCAACCTTACGAGGCTGTTGCTCTCAAGGATGTTGTCTGGGTTGGACCTAACGAGCGGGTTTTGGTTATTGCAAGGTATTCACCATGGGACGGAATATACATGTTCCATTGCCACAACTTGATTCACGAGGTAAGAAGAGTCCAGAACAAAGCCCAACTCCAGGATTGACCAATTTTACAGGACCATGAGATGCTTGCCATGTTCAACGTAACATTCTTGGCGGACTTTGGCTACCCAGAGAAGACCCACTTTATCGACCCCATGGAGGACCGGTACCGCGCGAAGCCATGCAAAACTGGCGAATTCCAGAGCGTCGACACATGGGGCAACGGAGAGTTCTCTCTCCAAGGGGTCACCGACAAAGTGAATTGGTTCGCCGGTCTTGAGGCTTACAAGGATGCAGACAAGGTCGAGTTGGCCCTTGAAGAATACTGGGGACGAACCAGTCTAGTCCATACTGCAGCCCCTACGCCAACGACTTTGATCACGAGCAAGGTCACCAGCGCGGCCCCGGCAAAGACGTCCACCTGCAGCAAGGTCAAGGGGAACACTGTTTGTTCTTAGTATCACGACTGCACGGAAGGCTAGTATTGCGCACTCGGTAGACGCGGGTTTGATGATGAGATGGCCTTCATACCTTTCAAAACTCTCTGGCTGTTGGACACCTAGTTAGTAATTTACGACGTCACGTTCTCACCAACACCCCCAGCTCGTGACTGTGCGGCTGCATGTATAATCCACAGTGAGACGTTTAACAGCATATGACCCAGCCCCACTCGATTACACTTCTGCAAGGACAACCGAGCATAATCCTTCTTCCAGAATCTTCAACATACGAATGATCTCCGGACCCGAATTCGGATCGAATGTTCTCCTTGGCTTGAGGATACAAGCGACCGTCAAGCGAGTCTTGTCGCGAATGGATTGAGTCCGTGGATTGCTCTGAGACATTGGTCACTTGATGGGCGCTGTTGGAGCTTCACCTGCACCAGGTGTGGCATTATTGGGGACCATGAAAGTTCAGCTCCTCCAGATTGTGAGCCGAGGTGCAAGTCGATCAACTCGAGAACATGAGCCATAGAACCCGTTCGCAAAACCCGTAGCCAAAGCACCTGCATGGTGTGCCGCAGAGTATAGATGGATACTCGTGACGTCCAAAACACGAAATTTGCCTTGCATCCAGCAAGCCACAGGAACGCCTCAATGATTCGTAATATCGATCCCTTGATTGGCCAAATGGAGGGCAAACAAGGCCACTATTCCCAGGAAAGGGACACGTGGGGGGTCGACTCCAGATCGTCGCCAACTGTGCAGCCTCATGCAGCCACAAGCGAGCAACCACGCCCGTCTCAGAGTTCGAGACACGAGAACACAACCACCAGCCGTACGTACTTGTATCTGGCAATGCTCGTCGATAACCATAAAAAGCGCCACACTCTCTGTTGACATTCGTCTCTTCCGCGATTGGCCTGCGACGAATGGCGTGCCCACGAAGAGGGTTGACCGCGGGCTCTCGCTTGAATTCTCCGCATGCATGCAAGACTGGCGTCCATGGATCGATCCTTCACTCCAGCCCCAACGGCGCCTTTCCAGAGCAATTATCCCGCTTCCCTCCCACCCCCGCAGAGGCGCAATTCAGCCGAACTGAACCTGCATGTCAGTATTGGCAGGACAATTATAGAAATTTGCCCTTTCGCTGGCTCCACCGTCTTGACAATTCGCCTTTCGTCTCGAGGGGTGCGTTGTCAGAACTACACTAACGAGGTTCAAAGCGAGAGCTGGAGCTGGGCTGCTAGTGTATCCCCCTAGTTCTCCCGCGTCTTCAGCTGTGTGGTCGAATACGCACCCGCATCCCGAGCTCGGGATCTACTGGAAGGCTAGGGCGAGAGGCCCGAGAAGTTGTTTGTGCTGGACTGCGGGGGACTGGCTTCAAAGTCCCGCATCGAGTAGTCTACGCCTCCAAGGTATGGGTCCAGAACATTGCGCTTTACTTCGCCTCTTCACCGCTGGCATGACATTCAGCTCCAATATCGGCGAGCTTCCAAGTTTCGATCTAACCATGGTCAGTCTATCCTCACCCAATTCTGGAGCGTTGCGCCCAGTGTTTTTCGTTTATCACGGTTCTCTTCAGAATGGCAAAGTTCCTACCGCAGTCAGCTTTCCGTCCCTGTCCTTTGATTTACTTGATCGTTCCTGTGACTGGGTACCTTTCTCTGTGTACTGGTCTCCAAAACCTCTCGCTGATTCCTTCGATTTGGCTACTTTTGTCTGTGTAGATCTGTCTGGATAATTTCCTCTCGGAGTTTCTTCTTGTTCCCCTTCCTCTCCAATTGGCCCTCTCTACCACCGTCCACATTTCGTTCAATTCTCGACGCTATCATGAAGCCCTCAACTCTCTTCTTCGCCTCGCTCCTATCCTCCCTCTCCCATGCCTACCCCGGCATGAAATCCCTCCCCAACACAATCCAACAAGACCTCCGCAAACGTGTAACCCTCGAGCCCGACTCCCTAGAAATGGTCGGAGACCTTCGGCCCTCCTTCAACGGCGGTACAGGCGGGCCAAAGACAACAACCGGCTGGACAGTCTGGAGCATCCTCACGGGCTCCGCATCCGCACAAGGCACCGACACATGGCAAGGCGGGCTCATGGACCTCGACAACGCAAAGTGCATAGCGGACACGTGTTGCGTGTGGCGGCACGTCGCTCTCGAAATGGAGAAGATGTTCCGCGGACAGAGCGGTCGATGCACCGCAGAAGCGCGAGCGTCGGTGCGTCTAGGTTTCCACGATGCCGGCACGTGGAGTAAATTCACTGAGGACTACGGTGGCGCTGATGGAAGCATCCTACTCAGCGGGCTAGCCGGAAACGAAGACGAGCTCAAGAGAGGAGAAAATAACGGGCTACAGAACGTAGCCAAAGTGGTTATCGGCTGGTACAACAAATACCACCGGTACGGCGTCGGCATGGCTGACCTCATCCAAATGGCGTCCAACGTCGCCGCCGTTGTGTGTCCGCTCGGCCCGCGAACCCGCTCTTTCGTAGGACGCGTCGACAGCAGCCGCCCCGCCCTCAATAATCTCCTCCCGAATGTGCTCTCTGAAGCTGCGGTGCTCATCGACCTCTTCGAGAACAAGACAATCCGCGTACATGGCCTGACGGCTCTGGTAGGCGCGCATACGACAAGCCAACAACACTTTGTCGACCCATCCCGCGCGGGAGATCCGCAAGACAGCACACCTGGGATCTGGGATGTCGAGTTTTATGCCGAGACTGCGGGAAACAGCTCACCCGCTCGCGTGTTCAAATTCCCCAGCGACGTCAAACTGGCACATGATCCCTTCTCGGCCGCCGAGTGGAATCAATTTGCTTCGCAACAGGCGCATTGGAACGAGGTAAGAGATTTCTTTTTTGTCAATAAAAAGAAACATCATTCGAAAATATGGATTGATACTGATCTCGGCCAGGATTATGCCAAGGAGTACGTTCGGCTGTCGCTCCTGGGCGTTAACAACATCAACGACTTGACCGAGTGTACGAAGGTGCTGCCGCCACGTATAGACAAGGCCTCGGTATCAGACGATAACGCTGTGGTTAAGCAGTGGCTCAGTAGGGGCGGGTCGAAGAAGACGAGTGATAATATTGAGTCTGGGAATAAAGTCAGTAAGTTGGATTGAGGAAGGTTGGGGGAGTGGGATGTAATATATCAGAGCGGGAATGTACTGTGTACGAATTTGATAATATCTAACGCTTTCGGGATCCGAACACGAAATGTATTTTACGATCAATGAGAAGAAGCTCAAATTCAGAGAAATCCCGAACCAAACACAATATTACGTTTTGTATCCAACGCTACAAGAAACCAGGCACAACCTTTACAAAAACGCCTTCAACCCCTCCAGTGCCTTCTTCATCCCCGGCGCCTCCTCCTCCGTAATCCCCAACTCCTTCATCGATACAAACCCCTCGCTAGTAGTCTTCGTCCAATCCGACACCACCTCTCCATACTTGAACTGCACGCCAATTTCCTTCCCTCCAATACCCCAAAGCTCCTCATAAGCCTCGAAGCTGCACTCCACATACACAGCCGGCCGTCCCGTAACCTCGGACCAGATCTTCAGCATCTCGGCAAAAGACAACACCTCGGGAGCCACCATGGTATACTTGCCCTTTGAAAGCTCTGGGTTGGCGAGGATCTGTCGGACCCAGACACCGGGCGTGACGTTCATGTCGCCGGAAACGGGAATGAGGGCATCGGCGGGCGTGGGGAGCATTTGAACCCATTTTCCATACGCGCCCGGATATTCAATCGGCTTAACCATAGGGAAGAAGGCAAGATTGGTAGGATAGAATCCGAGCCAAAGATAAGTCGTCTTCTTCGCGAGATCCGGCAGCTCGGCCCGGATGCGGTCGTCAACATCGGCTTTGTAGTCGAAATGCGGAACGGGGGCTTTGCCGTTGGATGAGTTCTTGGCGTTGGGAAGCGTCGACCATATATAGTGCTCGAGAGTAGATGTCTTGGAGGCGGCGCGTGCGAGCTTCATGGATTGCTCGGCTTCGAGAGTGCCGGATTCGGCTTGGGTTTTGCCGGTGAAGAGGTGCTCCCAGAAGTTGGTGACGCCGAAGATGGCGTGGGCGCCCTGAAGGTGGTGTTAGTATTATATATATAATTCAGTCGTCCCATGTACGATGATCAGATTTGACCATTTAGGGTGGGCTGTGGAGAAGTTATAGAATGTACCTTGAATGCCTTGACTAGCGAGTCCTCGTCGTCCAAGTTAGCTTCCACGACTTCGGCGCCTTGGGACGTAAGCTCTTTGGCCTTGTCGCTCCCAGAGTTCCTGGCGACGACCCTGACTTTCCATCCTGCCTTCAGCATGGCGCGGGCCACTGCCCCGCCTTGAGCGCCGGTACCTCCAGTAATTGCGATGATCTTTGTCATGGTGATACGAAGTGAGACTGAGTCTGATGATAGAATGTTTGTGGTTGAGATTTGAATAGAAGTAGATTTAAATTGCAGATGGTGGTGAATCGAGAGGGGAACAGAGAATCATCCAACCTTATATACTTATGACCATGGCTGCCGGCCTTGCCACCTTGATTGCAGGTGTACGAGGATGCACCGCGAGCTGAGTGTTCTGGTCGCGCGGATTACCAAACAAAGCATCGGGTTCAAGGGCCTTGATGCGCGAGATACTTCCGCCGTAACGCCGGATAGAGTGTTTTGTTGTAGCGCACTGCATTCTTCTGTATGCTTGACCGCTTTGAACATTGCACCCGAACCGGTTCAAGGCTAGTCTACCCCCATCTAGTTGTCAGCGAAACCCCGGAATCTGCGCCAATTCTTAGACGGCCAATAACAATAGACCGCCGTTGAGTAAGCTTCTCGAAGGATGAGGGTGTACCTGAGAGGCCGCTTGACTCTGAAATCTATAATCAACACCGTGTGCAGGGTGTGAGGTACGGAGTCGAATAATGTCAGGTGGCCGAAGATATGTCAGCGCTGCCGAACCCGAGAGAGTCGGCCGAGCGTACTTCCGTCTCCCGATCGCTGACATTCTATCACGCCTCGTCGAATTCGGCCTCCGATGTACTCCAATACTGGCATTGCTGAGAAATTGATGGAATACTTTAGAAGGTATTTACATTGTGGTGGCGGAACTCCCCTGGCGGAACTCCGCTGAAGAACATAAAAGTAGGGCTGAAGCCGCGGGTTCTGGAGTGGTTGAGCAAGGTAAGTTGATCCGCCCCAAGATGCGAGAAGCGAGAAGCGAGCCGCAAGAACGGCGACTAACCTCGTGTGGGGCTGCCCTTCTCATATGCACACTTGGATCAACCTTCCAGAGTTGGTCTCCATCAGGCCATCCATTAAGTTGCCATCGTTTGCTAAACGCTTCATACCAAATAAGCCGTGGTTTTCCCTCTTGCTAATGTGTTTCCCGACATACATCTAGATCGCTTCGGTAGGAGTCTCAGATACAAGTTCAAAATCTCGACATCCATGAGCTATCAGAGCAGCTCGGTTATTGACGGTGCAGTCGGCGTGTGCATTGTGTAGAGGGGTCTAGTCACCACTAGTGAGAAAAGAGAAGTCCAGCATATACCGTGCGGGTCACCCCCGAAAGCCAGCTCCCTCAGTCGATCATCTGACAAAGCAATGCAAAGTATTGTCCTTTCGCTAGTGTTGATTGCCTCCTCAGTGAAGCCCCGGTCGTACTGCGGCGCCGTCCAACTTTCCCAACATCACTCGCTTGTCTGAACCAAACCCAGCCTCATCGGTAGTGGGTGCAGTGAAGCTTGATTCACAAGGGCGGAGGGGTAATACGGAACCAAGTCCGAGGTAAGATTTGTTCGTGCGGAATGCCGGGGTATGAAAAGATTTAAGTCAGAACATTGCCCTTCAATAGGGGTATTCCCTTGCAAGAGGATTTGTGTTCTGCAGTGTTCTGCAGTGGTATCTAGCACTTAATTTAGCAATGGATCAAAGGAACCGTAGTCGTGCATCGTCGTCGCGGTCGTGTGTCGTAATCGTCATTCGTGGGTTCCGTCATTCATCGATCTTTTCCTGCCACTCCGGGCAACATCTGTCACATTCCCATTCCCAACCCAAAAACCACACCCGCAAGCCCTACCATGACGGCCATGGTGGCTGCCGGTCGATCCGCAGCTCCAGTTGTCGAGGGCACAGTGACGCCATTTTGATCCGCATACCCCGCGAGTACAAGAGAAGGATTTTTGGTGGTAGAGGACGGAAGCCATGGGTTCGGCTGTGTTGCTTGGTCCTGGAACAGGTACGCTTGTGGGGGTTGCTGAATTGCGAATGTTAATACAGGCAAGGGAACTATTAAAGAGTAGCTTACGCGGCGCGGGTAAAATTCAGAAGAGGCTGCGGTTAACACAACCACAGATGCTGTGAGTGTTGCTAAGTAGAACCAGAGATGCATGGTCCGTAACGTGTTTTGAATTGTTTCACGGTGTATTGGTACTGTAATATGTGGTTGCGAAATAGATTTGCAGAGGAATGTTATGGCTGTTCGAGGGTCGCAAGGCGATGCTTTATTGTTGACCGATGAAGGCGGATGGGTGCGGATGGGTGCGGATGAAGACGCGCGCACGCATCTATAAGCCCACATAATCGACAGTCGTGGAATAAGGAAAGCGCGTTTACTAAGAGACTTAGGTTCGATGCGAAAGCAGATGACCGCATACATGAACGACGGACCAATCGGGGAATATGAAGGGTCTGTCCAGAAAATCCTCGTGACGGGCGACGCTGATGCGATTGAATAAGGAAGAAATGAACAGACCAATAGACGAGAGCACCTCATGGTACAGCCTGGTCCCGTTCTACTCCAGATACCGCATGCTGTATGGAACTCGCCAATGGCTGCGAACTAGGCGCGGGTCGTGCGAGAAGTCTTGGTTGCTCTGCCTCTGCCGAGCCACGTGGCTCCGAGGCCTCTCCAGCAGAGCACCGAACGAGCATTACCTTGGCCTCTGACAGGAAATTCTGCAGAAATACCCACGGCGGATTCATTGCGCTGGTCGGGCTGATCTCTCCATATCTCAATGCCGTCAAAGATGGCAATTCTCCGGGCCATGGTCGCAACTCGCATGGCCTGGTCCAGGTCGGCAACCTCCAATAATACGATTTTTGCTTCCGCATCCCGCGCAGCAGTCAGCAGGCGCGGATAGAAGTAGTCGGCTTGCTCTGTATCGTTGTTACCGGGCCTTGGTGGTGGAACAAGCGCAAGCTTGGGCTCGAAGCCACGAACAGAACGGGTCGTGGTGCTCCAATACGCCGACGGCGAGATATAAGGTGGGTTAGCAATCACGATATCCCAGAAATAGGGCTTCTTGTTAAAGTTGAGAGCAGCCTTGAGGCACGGCGGATCGAGGGTCTGGTCCCCGAAGGGATTGCTGAGGACATCAGCAAGAATGAAGTCGACGTCGCCCCGGCCCGCGGAAGCCTTCCAGCGGCGCACCCGAGCTAGGTTCCGGTGTGCGAGGCCTATGGCTTTGTCCGAGATATCAACGCCCAGAAGCTGGAGCCGTCTGTCGCTGCGTGCGGAAGAGAAGTCGTGGTCGAAGAGGAGGGGTATGCAGCCGGTGCCAGTGCAAAGGTCCAGGACCCGAAGCTCCGAGGGCAATGCGGGGGCATTTTGAATCAAATGCGAAAGATGCGTGACAGAGGCCGCCGTCTCTGGCCTGCCGTTCCCGCCGCATATAATCAGTCGATGTATCGCAATCGCATGAGGAGAGAGCCAAACCTAGGTATCAGCACGCCTGGCTGGCACCGGAGCTCCAATTCGCCGAAGAATTCTGTCCCCAGTATATACTGCAGTGGTTTCCCCGAAGCTCTTTCGACTGCTAGGCGTCTAAGTAATGCCTTCGGTTGTTGTTGCAGCTTCCGGTTGACTGGGCGACGAGCTTGCACAAGCTTGTCGACGTGTTCGCGGAGCCATCGCAGCTCGTTCTGGGCTGCGGCAAGCGTGCGACACGGGCGGAGGAGGAGGGGAAGAAGCGGATCAATCGTATAGGCATGGCGGAGCAGTGCTATGGCGAGTCGCGGCATAGGGATGCCCCATTGCTGGTCGCGTACCTGGGAAGGATGGTTGCAGAGCTGAGTGAGCCTTGCGGTTTCGCGACTGGACTCCGGGTCTGGAAGGTTGGAAGGATTTGTTGTGCAGGGCTGGGAAGGGGATGGGTAATTAGGTACTTGGGGGATTGTTTTTAGAATCGCTTGAGTGGTGAGAATTAAGAAGAGGGAGCGAGGGAATGTGGGGATGTGGTGGAGGAGAGTGGTAGTGGGTCCGGGATCTGTATTTGGGGCCTCGGGAGGTATCGTGCACGTGCGGCGCTGATGGGTACGACACCTGGTGGGGCGTATTTCCGGCCAGCCATGGATGGAAACCTTGGAAGAACGGAAGCTTTCGGGATGGGTGTCCTATAGACGGAATGAACGACTTTTATCACTGGAATAGGTGCCTAGAAGCGTTCAGACAGGATGGGGTGGTGCGCCTGCATCCGGATTGGTAAGTCACGTGGATGGCGCATAGTCACTTCTAACCTTGGAACGGCATGACCTAAGCTGAAATGGTATGCTTGTTATGCCGCCATCCAAAGCTTTCCTGCTATGCGTTCATACATATTCACATGCTGATTATCGTCGTGGTCGTCCGACCCGCCCGATGTCAAGACCTTAGCATTGGGGCACAGTCAATCAGTCATCCCTGGATCGGGCGTTGCTAGCGCCACCATACCACATTTCGGCGTCGAGATAGAAACAGGTTGTCCAACTAATTCTGCATCCAGAATCAAGCCCATGGACGATGAGGAGATATTCTTAGGTTTTCGCTTTTGTATACCTACCTTTTCGGACTGGTAGGATGGCGGCTCCACACGACGATGCTATGAACCCGCAGCTAGCATGCAGGCTGTTGCGGGTCCCGGTCGAAATTCGGCATGCTATCTATGATCTGGTGGTGCCGGATGAAGTGCATTTGGCGTCACGGGTGAACGGGGAGGGAGCTGGGATTGAGTGGCGGGTTTCAGAGTGCGTTGAAAAGAGGAGAAAGGACATTTACGATAATGGATTTGAACGCCGGACTGAGAATGGGAGTGATGTCGTTTGGGTCAGGAGGTTGGATTCTAACTGGGGGCCACATTGGGAGTGTGAGGAGGTGGCTGGGATGGGAAATAGGGAGGGTGTATCTAAGGAGAAGAATGTGAAGGGTGTGGAAGCAGCTGCGGGCATGGCATTTCTTGGGGTTTGCAAGACAATGTAAGTTGGATGTATTTCTACGAGACGGATCTAAGCACGAGGTATACTGATGTACTATACCTTGCAAAGGTACCTGGACGTAATGAGCTACATGGTCGAGCGGACGGTCATTCATGTCGTTGATTTGACGACCCTCGAGTGTTTCCTCAGGATCGCAAACGATCATACCACCAATCCATCCGCCATAAAAACGTCGTTAGCATCTGCTCTACCTTCCATACGAAAACTGAACATCACCATGAGATTTGCGCTCCCGATTTGCGAGGCCATTGAGAAACTGGCGACCGAATCTACACAGATATCTGGACCGCCTTCTCCCAGTCCCGAGAACGAGGAAGGGAATGAGGCAACCGAAGCTGCCATTAATATTGCAGCCGCGACTTCATGGCTTCAACTTGTCCCCAAAATTGCCCAACTCACCCATCTCCGGACGTTACATGTCTGGATTGACCACGACAGCAAGAAATCATGGACCGTCGTCCACGAGCGCGCAATCCTATCCCCACTTATTCGCCTCGCAAACACGTCCAGCCCGCACCTTGCCCTCACTGTATCTCTTCCCATGCTCCACCCCGGACTTGAAACCCCAGATCGGCATTTTCTCGCTTACTGCACCGACTGTCCATTCCACATCCACCGCTTCGTTCGTCAGCGCTGGCACCACTTTAGGGCCTCGGACTCGGGCCCGATCTTTGACCAAAGATGTCTTGGAACTGTGAAGCACGAACCGGATTTCCCGTTAACTTTTGAGAGCGAGGGGTGGGAAGACTGCACGTTCGAGCAGTGTGAGAGTCGGGAGAGGGAGCTATGGAAGGCGGGAGAAGATGTTAGGGGATTGGTTAAGTGTATGCAGACTACGACTGTGCACCCGGGGATCATATAGGCCATCTTCTTGAACTCAAAAATACCGTTTCTGTTTCTGTATTCAGTCTGCCTGCCGAAAGTTGCGCTTTGATGTCTCATGACGAATCTCTTTGTAAGCAGCCAGAGCTCCGTCACATGACTACGGTCCTATGACTAAGCTCGATCAAATACTACAAGAGCCTCTGATTTGTACACTACACACACACATGAGGACACATACATGAGCTACACACAATACACACGAGAACCCTCAATTCACCCACCATATCTTCTCTCTATCTCCAGTGACACCTGGCCCCCACCTGCTTACAGTTATGAGCCTGGCCTCATCCGCACTATTTTAAATCATTATATACCTACCTACCTACCTACCCACCTACGTCGCCGCATACATGTCGAAAGCAAGCTCAACCATCATCCTACAGGGCCCGAGCACCTGGGAGCTCTGGTTCCATACTATACAGAGGCTTGCAGAAGCTGCAGACGTATGGGAATACATCAACCCTGAGGCTACAGGCGTCACAATCCTTCAAAAACCACCTCGCCCTGTCGAACCTACGACGCCAGCCAATTCTGATGGATCACCATCAACACAGCCAGCTGCTACTACGAATGCTGCAGCTCAGGCGCAGTACACAAAGGAACTGAGCCTATACTACATAGAGCTCAAAGAATACCGAAGAATCAAAGATAAGATTGGCCAGATTGATGCTCACATGGCTAACACAATGGCTCAGGATCTAGTCTATCATATTAAAGACATCCAATCTGTACGCGATGGTCTAAAGAAGCTGCAAGAGCTATTCTCGCCAACACAGGCCGACCGCGAATACCAAGTGCAGAGAGCCTACCAAGCTGCCAAAACACTCCATACACACAGCGAAAATATTGAGGACTGGGGAATGTCCTACCTCACTGCGTACGATCGCGCTCAGCAACTCAAGCTACCTGAGGTAGCAGGCTATCGGCCACACAAGGACCTCATTCGCGCGATCAAGCAGATCGACCCAGCCTACGCAGCAACTATCTCAATCACTATATCTAAGGCTGAAAGCAGCTCCAACGCTGAGAGCAGCTCAACGAACAAGGTCGATCCTACAATGCCAGACCTACTATCTGAATACCTACGGTACTATCGTACAACGCATACATCAACTTTCAACGATTCAGAACCCGAATTAAGTTCAAGCGATTCAGAACTTGAACAGCAAGAGTCTCTATACAGGAAGAGACAGCGCTAGGACGATGCGCCAAGAAAGCCCTGCCTATATAGCGACCTACACTTCTGGGGACAGTGCCCCTACATTAACACCTCGCTACGCAGAGGAGGATTCATGGAAGACCCTAAAAAAGCTAAGAAAATAGCTAATTTCTAAGCTATAGACGAAAAGGGCATACTAAACTGAATCCACGAGAAGAATCGTCGATTTAAACGTCAGAGGCAGCATGCAAGCAACGATAATCCTAGCCAGGCAACATCTGATTGGGTGGAAATCGACGCTGGCGACCACCCTACTGCATCTACTGCGGCGACAACTCATCACACTGCTGCACCTATCAACTCCTGATTGGAGCCCCTGCATCTATCAACTCCTGATTGGAGCCCCTGCACCTATCAACTCCTGATTGGAGCCCTACAATTCTCAGCCACAATCGCAATATTACTGTCTCGGCATTCGCCACATCAAGCAGCCTACCAAACCATTGCCTACCTGCAGGCCACGAAAAATCGAGTGTTGTACTACGATGCATCTATCTCTACCGAAGCTGCTTATATTGCAGACGATCACATGCCTGACTTCTATGGCGTCACTGATGCTTCGTACGCCGACCACACAGCCACACGCAAGAGCTCACAAGGCTACATTTTCTTCCTATTTGGTGGCCCAATTGACTGGAAAGCTACGCTACAACGTTGCGTCACCAAATCAACTACAGAGGCTGAACTAGTAGCTGCCTCAGCTGCTGGTACAGAATTGATATGGTGGTGGAGACTATTCGAGCAGATCAAATTCAATCCAGATCACGAACGCCTACTATACTGCGACAATCAACAAACGATCAGGCTGCTCACCTCCACGGCTCCTCGGCTCAAAACATCCGTACGGCACGTCGATATACATCATCACTAGCTACGCCAGGAAGCTCAGTCAAATCAAATCAACCTCTCATACATACAGACTAGCTGCCAGCCAGCTGATGGCCTCACCAAGCTGCTTCCAAGACAGAAGCACGAAAACTAGGTGTCACTACTTCATTTTAAAGACTTTCCTAGTACTCCTACATCTCTAAACATTTCTAAAGTATAGTACTCTTCCTAGTTTCTCCCACGTGGTTTTTACAGGTTTAATAAGGCTATACGCTCGATTCATACTGTAACGCTGGGGCGGTAACTTGCCTAAGCCCTTGGCTAAGGGGAGGGTTGCCAGAGGAGCGTAGGGGTGGTTGTGCTTTGAACGGTACAAGACAGGCGTCAGGAGTAGTAGACTAATAGTATACTTGTGATTAGTTCATAATAAAGTGTTACTTGTTAAAGGTGCCTATATATAAGAATATAAGATTAACTACAAAGGAACTACATAGGGGATCTATAGGCCCTATATACTAACCTATTCCTTCGTAATCTATTTAATCTATTGCTGCTAAGAGGCACAGATCGCATAGATCGTTGTTCCCTTAATCTGTTAATCTATTGCTGCTAAGTAGTATAGATTAACAGATTAGCACACGTAATGTTAGATCACGTGTCTATGTTATGCTAAGCCTCCCTTCTAAAGTCGTTAGCCTCTAGAGAGCCGTCGTCCTACGCCCTGTTATCTAGTCTATACCGTCGTTAGGCTTAATTAGGTTAAACGTAATGCTCTGTTATGCTGTCCTGTTTATAATATTACTCTAGCAAGTAATATTTATAACACTATCTTCCCCTTCTATGCTGTCTAGGGCAAAGTTGTTCTGTTCTAGGCCTGCTAAATAAATAGCGTGTTAGCCCTACTTAATTAGCTAGCTAAGGTTGTCCTCTATGCCTCCTTTCTATAAAACTATTAACAGTGCCTCTAGTTCTTCCTTGCAACGCCTTTAACTTGCTAATTGCGTCTTCTATAACAGTTCTATTATGTCGCTGCTATCACGCTGCTTATAATATGTTCGTCTTAGTCTTAACACTAAATGTAAACTGTCTCCTACTAATAGTTAGAGCTATAAAGCCTATATTAGGGCAAACGTTTATAGTCTTTATAAATTCCTTAAGGGCCCCTAGGTCTCTATGTCTAAATGTGCGCGCTTAACCCTAACTACGTAATTGTTGCTTACTTTGTTTAGGGAGAGCTGTTAACTAGTTAAAAGAGAAAGTAGGAGCTAAGCTAGCTAAGGCAATTCGTTAGCAGGAACTTGCGCTTAACTAAATAGCTAAGGTGTCTTATAGAGTAGCAGAGGCTGCGTAAAGGTCCTTTAACTCTAGAAACATTAAAAGTTTTTTGCTAAGAAGAGTTTATAGCAGTTATAACTTATAGAGGCAATGCTAGATAAGGAGCTAGACAATAAAGATAAAACTCTAGTAGCTCCCCTATAGGAGGCAGCAGTTAACCTAGGCGCCTCTTATAACGCCAAAGATAGCGGCGGTCCTCCTAGCTCGCCGCTAGGCGAGCTAGACTTTAGGCTGCTAACCCCTAGGTTCCTTTAAGAGTTAGGTTATAGAACTCTATTAGCTTCTTAGGGCAATTAAGGTTCTCTTCTAGTTCCTATGTCTTATTCTATAGTTTTCCTTTTTATCTGTTCCTAACTACTTAACAAGGTAGTAGTCTTTTCTGTTCTATACTTTATGCTATAGGATTATGTTAACTTCCTATTCTTTGTCCTAGCTATACGTAGCTGCTTTATAGACTGCTAGTTTTACGTCTTAGGGTGCTCTTTCTAGGAGTAAAACATAGAATGTTAGGTAGATTCTTATAGTTCTAGGTATTTTAAGTTTATATGCTACTAGTAAGACCTGCTTTTTAATCTTATATAGTCTAATTCTAACGTAATTAAGTTTGCTGTTAGGGCGTTAGCTCTTAATGTTTTTTTAAGATAGCTAAACTCTTTCCCCTTTCTTAAATGCTAGTCTATCCTTATGCTTTTTGTTATAGTATTTTAACATTTTATTATAGAGGAATTTTACGTCCTCTTAGAGTTGCTAGTGTATTTAAAGGATAATCTCTACTATTTCCTTAGCCCTCTAGCTATATAAAAGTATTGTCCTTAGATTTTAGTACATTCCTAGGTAGTACCTATATGTAGCAAAAAATAGTAATATTCCTGTTACGCTATGTATTACGCTATTATATATAAACTATGCTAATAGTAACAGCAATACCTAGTTGTTCTGTTAATAGTTAAGGTAGCATCTTAGGTACTGTTTAACTATTTAATTTGTTTGTTCTATAAGTCTGTCTTTTATAGGTAATAGGACGTAGACATAGCTGTCCTTATCCCTAGTTTAGCTGTTATAGTTTGCTAAAACTTAGAGACAAACTTTAGATCTCTATCTAATATAATTTTGTTAGGGACGCTATGTTCTATAAGGACTACTTAGAGCATAACATATGTAAACTGTTCTACGTCTAAATCCTCCTAATATAGTATAAAGTAGGAGTATTATATAAGTTTCTCTACTATAACTAGTATAGCATTATACTATGCCCTAGTAAGTAGGTCTTTAGACTTTAGGAGTTTAACAATAAAGTCTAACAATATAGTTCCCTAAGCTCTTTCTGCTAGTTCTATTAGTTATAGAAGGCTATATAGAGAGTGTCTAGTATGTTTGTTTCGTTAGCAATCTACGTAATTCTATATAACCTCTATAACTAGTTTTCTTATATATAGAAAGTAGTAGTCCTTATAAGGCGCTCTAGTGTTTTCTTAATGCCCTAGTGCCTATAAGCTAGTGCCTTATAAAAGGTTTATATAAAGTCCTTTTATATTTTACGTAGAATATAGGTTTGTCTAAAGATAAAGACAAGGTTACTCTTTATTCTATTGCTTCTTTAATATCTTTAATTTCCTATATAGATTCTTTAGTAGCGTTTTTATCTATTTAGTCTAGTTATCTTTGCTAATTGTTATAATAGTTTCTTAGGAGGCTGCTACCCTAGGTATGTTTAGTATAAGAGACCTGTCTAGTTCTTGTTATAGGACAGCGCTATATGTTTTTTTAAATCTTAGTATCCTAGTTTATAGCTTAGTGCGTCTGCTCTCTAGTTTTCTGTTCCTTAACGTAGACAATATAGATGTTATATGCTATAAGTTCCTACGCCTATTATGCTTGTCTTAGATTAAGTTCCTTATTAATTAGGAATCCTATAAGGTTCTTATAGTCTATATAGACAATAGTTTAGTGTTTTGCCCCTAGAGATTTGTTCTCTACTCTTTAAGTGCTTTAACAATAGCTAACAACTCCTTGTTATATATGTTATAGTTTAATTCTATAGAAGTAAGTTTTTATAAGTAATAGAACACTAGTCTTTTTACTCTGTTCTAGTTATGTTAGAATAACATAGCTCCTATTGCTTATTAGACGCGTTAGTCTCTACTCCTGCTAGTTAGTTTAGGTTAAACATGTAGATTACTAGTTCCTTAGTAAACTTAGCCTTAATTTATTAGAATGCTTCTTTTTGCTCCTTAGTTATTTTAAATAGTATATCTTTCTTTAATAGTTCTGTTAATAGTGCTAATAGTTCTAACTAGTTTAGTATTAACTTTTAGCAGAAGTTATAGAATCTAATAAAGGATTAAACATCTGTTAGATTCTTAGGCTCTTCCTAGTCTTAGACTGCCTAATCTTAGTTAGATCTATGCTAATTTTCCTAGCTTAATAGTAAATCCCTAGAAGTTAGTCTTCTTAGTATAGAATACGCACTTTCTTAAGTTTAGGTATAGTTTTGTATCTATTAATGCCTTAAGAATCCTCCTTACATGCCTGCTATGTTCTTCTATAGTGTTAGAGTATACTAGAATGTTATTAAGATATACTATGCAGAACTAATCTAGGTATAGTTTAAGAACTATGTTAATGCGTTCTTAGAAGGACGCTAGTGCGTTAGTAAGGCTAAACAGCATGACCTAGTATTTATAGAGTCTAAACTTAGTCCTAAATGCTGTTTTCTACTTGTCTCTTTCTTTAATTCTTATATGTTAATAGGCGTTACGTAAGTCTAGTTTTATAAAGATCTTAGCTTAGCTAATATAGTCTTATATCTCTAATATTAATAGTAGTAGGTACTTGTTTTTAATTGTTATTACGTTAAGTTTATAATAGTCTACGTATAGTTATAATTCTTCTATGTTTTTCTTTATAACAAAAAATATAGAGTGCGCTGCTAGTAAGGCTAATAGTTATATCTATCCTTTGTCTAGACTCTTGTTAACGTATTCCTTAAGGATTTTAGATTCTCTTTCTATAAGTGCAAATATAGGTCTAAATAGGAGTTGTTTCCCCTCCTCTAGTAAGATGCTATAGTCCTATAGTTAGTGTTTAGGTAGTGCGACTTTAGGTTTGCTAAACGCTGCTGTAAACTCCTAGTACTCTTCTAGTAGCGTTTCTGCTAGGGTCTTGTTAGTTATAGCAATTCTGCACTAGTACCTTAGTTTAGGAGGGATCCTTATAGTTCCTTTTGTCTAGTTAATAATAGGATTATTGTCTTATAGCTAAGGCATACTAAAGATAATATCTTTAGTATCTCCTATTTTTATAACGTTAAAACTAAGTAGCTCTCTGCTTCTAAGCAGTAGGAAGTTATATGCTGTAGTTTTAAAAGTAATAGGTTCCTAGAAAGCGTCTCTCTTAATAGTATAGACAATTTCTAGGTATTCCTTTTTATGCGCTGTTATCTAATATTTCTATATAAAGCTCTTTAATATAAAGTTTTAGGTAGCTCTACTATTAATTATAACTTAGGCCTAGGTTCTATAGTATTATTCTAGGAATATAAGGTATGTTCTTTCTATTATTCCTTTTAGGCTATTAGTTTAAGGCTAATGTTTAGTGTTAATTTTCTTTTAGACATGTTTTAGACATTTGTTCTAAGGGCACTTATACTACAGTTGCCCTAGCACACATTCTATAGGAAGCAATGTCCTAGGGACTAGGCTAACCTTTCTGTTGTTTCTAGGGTCTGTAGACTGCTTCTATCTATAGATGTCTTCTAGTGTTAGTGGCCTAGTAAGGGGTATCTTTCCTCCCCTAGTTAGAAAACAATTATATGTTAACTTAGCTTAGCAGTGTATTATGCATTCCCTAATAACGCAGGATGCCTAGGCTATCTTAAAATATGCTAGGTGATTTGTCTATAGTCTCTTGTTGTTGCTTTCCTTAAGGGTGTTTCCTATGGGACTGCAGTGTTCCTATACTAGGATCTAGATCTTGACTAGTATTAAAAACATATAACATTAATCTATATAAGCTATTACTATTACTATCTATTAAATAGATAGCACTATTAAATAGACAACTTAAAACTATGTAGAAATTAGGTTAAAACGAAGCTCTAGCTCATAAAACAGAGCGTCTACGAGCTTAAAACAGAATAAGTTTCAAATAGTACTATACCTGACTACGGATATTGTTGTACCTGACTGCGGATAGTACTATACCCGACTACAGATAGTACTATACCCGACTACGGATATTGTTGTACCCGACTGCGGATAGTACTGTACCCGACTACGGATAGTACTATACCCGACTACGGATATTGTTGTACCCGACTGCGGATAGTACTGTACCCGACTACGGATAGTACTGTACTCGACTATGGATAGTACTATACCCGACTACGGATATTGTTGTACCTGACTGCGGATAGTACTGTATCCGACTACGGATAGTACTGTACCCGACTACGGATAGTACTGTATCCGACTACGGATGGTACTGTATCCGACTACGGATATTACTATACCCGACCTGTTCCTTCAATATATATAGAAGGGAATTTCGTAGAGAATAAAAAATTAAGCCATTTATGAAATCCTGTTCTCCTGCCTTGCTCCGCTATCAATCATCAATTGTTGCATGTCTTGCTATCAATTATTGATTTTTATAACTAGTACCTGTGTGGGTAGGTACTAGTCTACTTCTACAACTAGCGTTGTAATTTCCTTCTATATATGTTTGTCTAAGGTTTTGTTAATTAGTGCGAAGTTGTCTTCTACCTATTCCTTAAACTATAGAAATGTTTTTCTAATAGGGTAGAGTAGTTTCTAATTGTTATATAGTTATATAATAGTAACAGGTTTGTTATCTTTAGGTAGGAAACGTAGTCCTTGGGCGTAGTTAGTTAACCCCTAGTGGGTTTGTTCTATCGTTGCTAGTCCTAGGATTCGTACGTATTCCTTGTCGCCGTGTCTTTTAGCGCCTAGTGTTTGTTGCTAGTTGTTAGGTCCTCTAAAAGTAACCTTATGTTATAGCATCCTTCTACTTGCTGCTATTAGTTAATTGTTATTATATAATAGCGTAACGTTGTTGTTGTCTTTATTATCTTCTTCCTTACTATCCTAGACAGTCTACAAGGGTGTAGGCATAGCTTTATTAGAATCCTCCTGTTCTATAGACGAGCTGTTAGAGTCTAGTTCCTATGCGAACTGCTCTATTTTAGGGTATTTATTAATAGCTAGTGTTTCCTCTTAAGTTATAGCTAGCCTAGCCTCCTTAGGCTAATATTCTATGTTTACCTTTATGTTATAGTAGGTTAGGCATTTGTCCTTACTATAGAAGGTCTAGTATAAGCTGTTATGCTCCTAGTTAGCTATAATACGTTCCTTAGATACGTCCTCTCCCTTCTAGGTACGTTCCCTTTAGTTTGCTTTTTCTTTTAATTCCTTGTTTATAGCAATCTAGTTGCCCTTGTTCTAGAATTTATTTTCTTTCTTAAGTAATCTACATTCTCTAGCAAAGTGTCCTAGTTTACTATAATTATAGCAGTCTCCCTTAGGTTTCTGTTAGAATTAGCCTCTATAGTCTCTTTTATTAGATTCTTAGTTTGCTCCTAAAACTATAGGTTCTAGTCTATAGTAGTTGCCTTTCTTCTAACTATGTCTAAAGTTCCCTCCTTTCTCCTAGTTCTAGAGGTATAAGCTATTGTTAATTTTAATAGCTTGTTTAATTAGTGTAGAGAGAGTATAGGCATAATCTATTTAGATTATTTTATATTAGACTAAATTCTTTAATCCTTTATAGTATTATAACATTAGAGCTAACTAGTCCTATTTAATCTTAGATGCTAATTGTTTAAATTTAGAGGTGTATGCTAACGTAGACCTAGTTTGTTAGAGATAGTTAATTTTTTGTTCTATAACTCTTTTAGCGTTAACATCTCTAAATATAAGACTAAGTTTATTCTTAAAGTATTAGTAACTAGCAAACAGGGCACGTGTCTCCGCGCCCTAGTGTTCTTCTAGTAGTCCTATCTTCTCGTTAAGGTACGTTTTAAACTAATTTATAGCCTTTCTAGTAAAGTATGCTGCTATAAATGTAACCTTACTAGCGTTGTCTAGGAGTTTGTTTATGTTAATGTCTATATAGATAGCTATTAAGGCTAGGAAGCTATAAAGTTTATGTTAGGTTCTGTTAAACTTGTCTAGTAACCTAAGCTTAAGTAGTTTGCTCTAGTACTTCTTAAGTTAGGTCTTAAGTTTAGTAATTTTGTTAAGAAGGGTCTAGTTAGGGGCTGCTATAGTAAGGCCCTCTAGCTATTCTTCTAACTCTTAAGTCTTCTTGTTTGCCTTAAGTTATTCTTGTCTTATTTATTTAAGCTGTTCTATAAACTTAGCTAAACTAGATTCTCCTATAGAAGAGGACCCCTTTAAAGTAGACGCTATTATATTGTTCTACTAGGTAGTTAAAGTGTAACGCTAGGGCAGTAACTTGCCTAAGCCTTTAGCTAAGGGGAGGGTTGCTAGAGGAGCGTAGGGGTAGTTATGCTTTAAACGGTATAAGGCAGGCGTTAAGTAGTAGTAGGCTAATAGTATACTTATAATTAGTTTATAATAAAGTGTTACTTGTTAAAGGTGCCTATAAGCAAGAATATAAGATTAACTATAGAGGAACTGCATAGGGGATCTATAGGTTCTATATACTAACCTGTTCCTCTATGATCTGTTTAATCTGTTGTTGCTAAGAGGCATAGATTACATAGATCGCTATTCCTTTAATCTGTTAATCTATTGCTGCTAAGTAGTATAGATTAACAGATTAGCACATGTAATGTTAGATTACGTGTCTATGTTATGCTAAGCCTCCTCCCTAAGGTCATTAGCTTCTAGAGGGCCGTCTTCCTACGCCCCCGTCGTCTAGTCTATACTGTTATTAGGTTTAATTAGATTAAACGTAACGCTCTGTTATGCCATACTTGTTATAATATTACTCTAGCAAGTAATATTCGTAACAGCTATTAGCTAGCATAAAGTAGTCCGCGTTATAGAGTAGCTTGCCTATAAGCAGGTCCTTCTAGTAGTTAAACTTAACGTCGTCTTCGCTAGTAAACTTTAGCAGGTCCTCTGCCTTAGCTAACAGTTTTAGCCTAGTTCCCTAGCTCATGTTGCTTAGGTAGGAGGCATCTAGCGTCCTAGGCGTAACTAGCTCAAACCGTAGGTGCTTCCTTAGGGTTAGGGTAGTTAGCGCTAGTGTAGCGCTTAGCACCTAGCGGGCTCTGTTAGAGAGGAACAATTAGTCACGCTTTGGCGTAGCAGCAGGTGTAGCTTTTAGCTGCTTAATTTTGTCCTCGCGATTAGCTAGGCGTTTAAGCGTCTTGTTTAGTAGGGCCTAAAGCTCCTCTAGCTCCTTGCTAACAGCTACGTGCTTAGCCTCTGCTATGTTAACAGCCTTAGCAAGCGTGTTAGAGTAGTCATAGTAAGCCTATAGCTTTATAGTTTGCTATAGCAACTTGCTTGCCACTATAGCTTAGTCCGTAGCTATGAGGGATAGCAGGTCTAGGCGGAGGCTCATTAAATCATAATCCTTGTCGCCCTAGGTAGTAGCCTCTGTCTAGAGCGCTAGTGCTTTCCTAGCACACTAGGCCTGTACGCGCGCGGTCTTAATTAAGTAGTCCTTCTTAAATACGCTCTCATTATAGAATTAAGCCTCGCATTTTAGCGACCTAGGCTTAGGCGTACATGGGTTGCTAGTAGGCTTAGCGGTGGGATCCACGCGCATCTCGAGCCTTGACAGTTTCCCCATTTTAATGAGCTCTGCTCTAGGACCCCGTTGTCCGCAGAGGTATAGTATATAGGCCTGCTGTCTCTAGGCCTGTATAGTGCCTGCTAGTGATGCAGTTGGTGTCGGTAGGCCTGCTGTCTCTAGGCCTGTGTGGCGCCTGCTGCCTTAGGGCTTCTGATCGTGTAGCAGGGGATTAAGGGTGGTTTCGTACAGAGCCCGCAGCTCTCTTCGCGTCATGTAGTGATAGTACTATAGGCCCCCCCCTATAGTTAATTTAAACTAGAGCTCTAATGCTCCTAGCTTAGGGCTCTTCTAAGGTCGCAGCGATCCAATCGCTGCTTAGTGTCGCTTTTCAAGTTGCCTAGCCTAACCAGGGCTTTGAAAGCAGATGGCTATCGTCAACAAACTGAGGCTCGGCCTAGTCATACTAGCAGATCTCCTTAACGAGGGTCAGTTAGCGAATCAAGCTCTGAGAGCTAATCGCGCGGTTTAACCTAGATATTGTGTTGCTGTCCTCTAGCTAAATAGGATGTGATCTTAGTGTAATATGATGACAAGCTCTGTCTCTACTATCGTAGGCACTATAAGAGGCATAATTAATAGGGTAGGTTAGCTGTATTTTAAGCTACACTAAGATAGAGAGAAAAGAGAGGTACGGGGCTAGCTCTGCCTCTGAGTTCGTGGGCTCGCCAAGGCGCTAGGCCCGTGGCCTTAGCGCACGGCCATGTGACTGGCAGTTGGCGACGCCTGTTGGCTGGCGTACACCGCCGTCACATTACTCTATAATATAGCTAAGCCTAATAGCAAGAAGGTTAATTAGTAAATAAATTTATAGCGTTTCTAGTAACCCTAGAAGGTTAAATTAAGCCTTTCTATAAACAAAAGCATTTAATAATATACCTATATACTAAACTCTACTCTAAGATCTAGATAGCCCTATTAAACTATGCTAATTTTCTAAAGAGTTGCTATAAGCTAGTAGATTAGGCCTTAACTCTAGAAGACAACTTATAGAAAAACAAAGGAGAGAATCTAAAACGCATATAAAACGCTAGCACCCTGTAATAATCCTAGTTCTAACAGACTAAAAACACCTTTTACTAAGAAAAGACAACGTAGCTAACCTACTTGCTAAACATAAAGAGCCTGCCTAATAGAACTTACTTCTACTATAAAAAACTAGGCTATTAGTTATAAGACTATAAGAAAAAAGAATAGAATAGAAAAAAAGAGCAGGCTACTATATCTACTATAAACATAATCCTGCTTTTAAAAAACTAGGACCTCCTAGGAACGTCTCTCCCTCCTAGGAGCCTCCTTAACTATAGAGGGAAACCTAATTCCTATCTATAAGGAAAATTTAACGTAACAACAGCAAATAAGTTATAACCTCTATGCTCTTTAACTATAGAGCAGAAGTTAACATAGTTAATAAAAAGCATGCCTTAGAATAGAGTTTATAGAAGGTGTAGAGTATAGCCCTACCTACTTATTAATTCCCTAATTTAACAAAGGCTTATAGGCAACATGCCTATAGCGTAACGCTAGAGATATAAGATAGCTAAAGAAGGCTAAAAGAGCTCTCTCTTATCTTCTATAGCATAGCTAATGTAGCATAACCTATTATTCTAGGTCTGCCTAGCCTTAAAGAGAGTTACATTATAATTAACTATAAAGCAAAGGAGTAGCAATAGAAGCTTAACCTACTAGCTCTATAGCTAGAGAAAGTAGACGTATTTGCTAATACCCTTAATAACAAGTTATATATATATGCTGTTATAGTTAGTAGCGTACTTATGTTAAGACTAGCAGAACAAAAAGAAGTTATATTACTTTCTAAGCTAGGGGAATATTAAGACGTAGCTAACGAAGACGCTGCTAGGACGCTACTAGACTACTATAAAGCTAACTACGCTATAGAACTAGAGGATAGTACTACTGCCCCTTATAGCCTGCTATATAACTTATCTCTAAAGGAACTCTAGGTCCTATAAGACTATATTAAGCAGGCAAAAGCGAAACGCTAGATTTATAAAAGTATAAGCCCTATAGGAGCCCTAATACTCTTTGTCCCTAAGAAGGACAGAAGTCTATAACTATGCGTGGACTATTAAGGCCTAAACAAGGTAACTTAGAAAAACTAGCTAGCGCTACCCCTTATTAGCAAGACGCTAGATTGTCTAACAGGCGTAGTAGTCTTTATAAAGTTAGACCTAAAGGACATGTAACGTTTTCTACCACTAAGCGAGACACACTACTAAGCGAGACACTCCTACTAAAATCTACGTGCGCGATAGTATAACTATAATATAATAACTACTACCTACTATATTAACCTTAAACAAAGCTAGGATTACTATTGCTATTAAAGCTATAAAATGTAACGCGTTATTATCCTAACGAGCTGCTACACGCGCCTATATCGTGCCTCTATTAACCCTAGGGCATTAAAGCCATAGACGAGCATCACGACGTGATTACGTACCTAACTGTAGGAACCTAACGCTACTAGAGGAGAAATTAATAGTAGAGCGCATACTTGACCTAGATTCTAGAGGCTTTCTACCCTTAAAGGCCCTACTACGAGATATAGCTAACAACCTACGCGCCTAACAAGGGCTAAGGCTAGTTAGCATTAACTAGCTAGACTGCTTTATTAATTATATAGAGGAGCTTTAAACGCGCTAGACTTAATTATATAATAATTAAAGGAAGAAACAAGAGGATCCTAAAGTTATTAGCGCGTAGTTTACGCTAGTAGCTAACATAAAAGCAAAGTATAGCATTCTAGACAAAGACATGTATAATTTTAACAAATCTAGCTTTATAATAGAAGTTATAGAGTCTTAGCTTATAGTTATAGCTATAGAGAGACGTAAGAAACCTAAGATAGTTTAGCTAGGCAATTATAAGTAGGTTACTGTTATTAGGAGCGTCTGCGCTAGTAAGTAGGCGATCCCACCCTTTATTATCTACGCAGGCAAGGTTTATATCTCTACGTAGTACTAGAACAAGTCTATGCCTTATAACTAGGTTATTGCTGTTAGTAATAACAGCTAGACAAATAATAACCTTAGAATTACATAGCTAGAGCACTTTAACGCGTTAACAAAGTTATGTACTATAGGGAGCTATAGGCTGCTTATTCTTAACAGCTATAAAAGCTACTACTCTACTAAATTTAAAGAGATCTATTAAGAACATAAGATTATTACCTTATATATGCCTACGTACTTGTTATATCTACTATAGCCTCTTAACGTTAGCTGCTTCTTGCTGTTAAAGCGTGTATATAGCACTAAGATCATAGCCTTAGCGCGCCGCTCTGTTACCTATATTACTAAAACAGACTTCCTTCTAGCGTTTAAAACAGCCTATATAAAGACGTTTATAATAGAGACTATTAAAGGAGCGTTTAGAGGCGCTAGGCTTGTTCTGTATAATCTAGATGTTATAATATTATAACTTAATATGCGTCTCTCTACGCCTAATTAACCGCCTAAGCAACCTACTATATAGGAATCGCAAACACTAAGCAATGTGCGCGAATTTAAGGCTTAATCTACTCTAATTTATAGTAAGATTAGATTATATGTTAATTTATTACTAACTGCTATTATTAAGTTGCTTTAGAAGCTTAAAAAAGGCGCGCTAGCAATAGCGCATAAACACGCTTTAATAGTAGGGGAGATTGCTTAGCTTTATAAGACAATTAAGGCCTAAACAAAGAGTAAACGTTATAAACAAAAGTATATATAGACTTAGGGCACGTTAACAATAGCAGAAGGAGCCCTGTTAGCTACTGCTTAGGGCGCTAGTAGGCAGGAAACTAGTAGAGAGTCCTTAAGGGGTAGTCGCACCACAGGTGCAGCTCCGCAACAAAGACGCTATAGGCGCTACGGCAACATAGGGCATAACGCACGAACCTATGTACAGGCTACTTCTAATACTTCTAATACTAAATAATATACTATGCTATTATATAATTTATAGTTGTTAATATATTATAATTTATGCTATTGCGGATCGTAGATTTTAGTAGGGGTGTCTCGCTTAGTAGTGTGTCTCGCTTAGTAGTGGAAAACGTTATTACTATATATAGATCTAGTAAGGCAACAAGTAGAAGACAGCGTTCTACATATGTTATAGCTATTTTAAATACCTTATTATGCTGTTTAGGCTTACTAATGCCCTAGCTACTTTCTAAGGCTATATTAATAAGGCGCTAGCAGGATATACTAACGTATTCTATGTTATGTATCTTAATAATATCCTAATTTTCTCTAATAACAAGGAAGACTACTAGGACTATGTCTAAAGAATATTTAACTAACTATGCTAGTATAGTCTATTTATAAATTTAAAGAAGTATGCTTTTATAGTAGACTATGTTAAATTCCTTAGGTTTATTATGCGCCCTAATAGCGTAGAGATAGACTCTAAGCAAGTGTTAACAGTAGTAAACTAGGAGACCCTAAGCACGTTCTAAGACGTTTAGATCTACTTGGGCTTTATTAACTTTCTATAGACGCTTTATACATAGATTCTCTATTATTACAAAGCTAATTACTAACCTGCTAAAAGGATTAAAGCAGGGAAAGAAGCCTAGGCCTTTCTACTAGACCTCTAAGGCAGAGCAAGCGAAACGCTAGATAAGCGAAATCTTTTTAAAGGCACTACTTTTAAGGCACTATAATCTAGAGCTCCTCTTATAACTTAAGACAGACGCTTTAATTTATAGGAGCTATTATATAGGCAATAAAACACTAGCGTTACTACGTTAAAGGCCTAGCAATTAGGCTAGAGGTTCTATTAGACTATAATAACCTATAAGGGTTTATAAACACGTAAACTCTTATAAGAAGACAAGCAAGATAGGCAATGCTTATTATAGCCTATGATTTTAAAATTAAACATAGGCTAAGGAAAAGCAATCCTATAGATAGGCTGTTAAGACAACCCTAGGGCGCAAGCAAAGCGCTAGATCTAGAAAAGACTAACTTGTTGCCTAGCCTATAGCAGAAACTATGGCTAGAGAAAGAGAGTTAATCCTTATAGCTAAGGCTAGAGCAGGATTTAACAGGTGGCTAGATAACAGCTATTTACATAGCAGGCATACTATATCCTATATGTAATGTCTTAGAAGAGTTACAAAACGTAGTAAAGCTGCTAGGAGCAAGCAGGCCCCCTAGCAAGGTACTCGTGGCTTAAGGAGCAATATGAGTAACATAGAGGCTTACAAGAGCATAGGCTAAGAAGGCTAGGGCTAGAGAATAGCTATATAAGGAGCTATTAAGCTTACTTATAACATAAATTAGAAAGCTATAACGCTTAGATCCCTAGACAACTAGGATATAAGAAGATAGTGCTAAGACTATAAGACAGCAGCGTCGCGCTAGACAAAGACCTAACCTATAGGCCTTTAACAGCTAGGGCATGCTACGCTATAAAGGCAGGCTATACATGCTAGAGGAACCCTTGCTAAGGCAAGAAGTGCTAACGTAATCCACAAGCGAACGTTTAACATAAGCAAGTGTTTAGCTCTACTACTAAAATTAAACTTTAAATACTGTTAATTTAACAACGCTAAAAGATACTATATAAAATAAACTACTCTAGGGTTATTTAATATCCTTAGATTCATATTTACATGTACGAGAGTTATGCCCAGGCTTGTTACAGCGCTTACAGCGCCGTACGCGCGCTGCGCTGCTATTAGCAGTTGACTCCTCCTAAGGCCTTTTGCTACCTCCTGCTATACTAGCAAGCTTCTAAGTGCTCAACTTAGAGCCCTAATAACCTGTTAGAGTTCCTCCTTTCTAAATTTGCTTCTTTTTACGCTGCTTACGCTTTGTGGCTGCCTTATAGGCCCTCTCTAAGGCAGCTGCTTAATTACGCTATAAAACAGCAACATAAGCTATCTTAATAGCGCCCTTGCTTAGCTGCTTTGCTAGATCAAGCATAGCAGAAGGAGACGAATTCTAATGCCTTTAAATCCAATCGTATAGTAGAGTTGACTAAGCCTCAACCTCATGAGGATTGCCAGGTGTTTGAGCCTCCTAGGCAGTATCTAGTAGTGGAGTAGCTAGCTAATCAGGTAGCCGTACATCAAGCTTTAAGAGCACTACCTCTAGGTTAAATGGGACTAGCCCTGTAGCTCTAAAGCCTGCGCGGATATTATCTATTATAATTAAGCGCTTAAATGCTGCTTTAAAGGCTAGTAGAAATGTTATTTTGTTAATATAGTTAATCTAGTAGCAGATTAACTGGCTGATCTTAGTACTATACGCGCGCTTTAACGGCGAAAAGCAGGCAACGTTAAGCAGCTGTAGAATATGTAACGCGTGTGCTAGCATACAGAGCGCTATAATACGCTTCTGCTTGCAGAGCTCTAGGAATTTAACTAAGTAATAGCTCTTATAGCTATTAAGAATAAGCAGCTGCTATAAGCCTACTAAATAATCTTTTATGTGCAGATTAAAGTGCTCTAGCCACGTAATTCCATGTTCGTTAGTTATCTAGCCGTTGTTGCTAACACTAATAGCCTAGTCCTTTAGTATATCCTTATCCTTATACTAGGCAGATAGGTAATTCTTGCCTTTAAAGATCGCGTATGGAGGTATTGCCCACCTATCTGCGTTAATGCCTTCAATAACTGTCACCCATTCATAGTCGCCTAGCTGTATAGCCTTTAGCTAATTACGTCTATCCATGCCCGTAACGACTGTCTAGCTTAATATAACCCCTATCTAGAAGCCTGTCTTATTAAAATTATATATGTCCTGCGCTATAATGCTATACTTTAATTATGTAGCCTCTATAAGCTTAAACTACTTGCTTATTATTGCTAGATCTTTACATTTCGCTCGTTAATGATTATATAGTTAGTTAAGGTGGGTTTTAACTGCTAGCGTACGCGCGACAAAGTTAGATGGCCAGTTAATGCCTGCTAGTTGAGCGCCGCGCTTAGTAAGAAGCTTGTTAGCTATCTCTTATATAGCACCTAGAGTAGGCGCAAATCCTCAGGAATCTAGATCAAGTATATGCTTAATAATCACCTCCTCCTCTAGCTACGTGAGCTTCTTGTTGTTAGCCATACAGTTGCGTCGCATAGTCGTCCCTGCGCGTTGTTGGCAGAGAGCCATTTAATTAACGTTGTAGAGTGCTGCAGCGCGCGCCTCAGTTAAAGACGCGTCTCTACTAAGAGCTTAAATAGCTAGGTTAATTCTAGCCTCTTTTGAAGATAATAGATTATATAGTTGTTAATGCATCACGGTTAGTAGTAAGTTAGCTGCGTTTTGGTAGTAGGGCTAAACACTCGCTTGTGTTAAACATTCGCTTGTGGACTACGTTATAGCTTTATTATAATAATCTGTTAGCAGGACACTTTAGCAGGGCTAAAACTTAAGAGTTAATTGCTTAGAAATACTTCTAGCTAAATATAAAACTAAAAGTAAGGGAGTATATTAACTTTTATTTAACCTGTCTGTTAACTAAGTTATTATAACAGCGTTTATATAGCAAACTATAGTTGCTTCTATAACCTAATAGTCTCTAGTTATAACTTACTATAGACTTTATTACTAGACTACTACTAAGCTGTTATAGCCCCGTTGTGTATAATATAATCCTAGTAGTAGTAGACAGGTATACTAAGATAGCAAGATATATTCCTATAGTAAAAACTCTCTAAGCAGCAGACCTTGCTAACATCTTTATCTCTAAGATAGTTTAATTCTTTAGCCTCCCTTAGGGCATAGTCTCTAACTAGGGCAGTGTATTTACTAGCTAATTCTAGTTAGACTTCTGCTTTGCTTTAAAGGTAAAACGCTAGCTAAGCATAGCCTTCTACTTATAAACTAATAGACAAATAAAATAGCAAAACTAAACGCTATAGCAATACCTTAGAGCCTATATTAACAAGAAACAAACATAATAGGCTAGCCTACTCCTACTAGCAGAATTTACGTATAACAACGTAACCTATTCTATAACTAGCACTAGCCCTTTCTACGCTTGCTATAGGTTCTACCCCTGCCTAGACTATAAGCTAAACCTATAGACCTAGGTGCCTAGTGCTATAGACTAAGCGCGCTAGCTAAGCTAAGACTACAAAGCAATAGCAAAACACTAGGAGGACGTAGTGCAAAGGCAAGCAAGGAACTATAACAAACGCTATAAGCTATAGTCTTTTAAGGTTAGAGACCTAGTATTGCTCTTAACTAAGAATCTTTAACTCTACCTCCTAAACTAAAAGCTAGCACTTTTTTTATAGGCCTATACTATATTAAGGAACTAGTTAAAACGCAGGCGTATTAACTACTCCTCCCCTCTAGGATATAAATATACCTAGTCTTTAACGTCTTCTAACTAAAGCCCTACGTCTTTAGGCCTAGAGAAAAAGAACTACTTCTAGGGCCTATAAGGTAGATTAATAACAAAAAGCAAGTAGACTGCTATAAAGTTAAAGCCTTGCTAGACAAAAAGAAACATTATAACTTAATCTAGTACCTAGTTAAATAGAAAGGTTAGCCCCTAGAATATTGTGACAGCGCTGTACGCCTGCTAACAGGCGTCGCTAGCTGCTAGTCACATGGTTGCGCGCTAGGGCCACAGGCCTAGCGCCTTGGCGAACCCACAAACTTATAAGCGGAGCCAGCTCCGTACCTCCTTCTCCTCTCTATCTTAGTGTAGCTTGAAATACAGCCAACCTACCCTATCAATTATGCCTCTTGCAGTGCCTACGACAGTGGAGACAGAGCTTGTTATCACAAATATAACAAGTAGGTGCATGTAGAAGACATAGACAAGGACCTAGTTACATAGTTTAAGAAGAAATAGAGGGGAGAATAAGTATTAGGCCTATAAGGGCAAGGAAAATAGAAGTTTAAAAGGACCTAGAGGCCTACGCTAACCTACTACTACGTACTTACATCTCTAGCAACTTGCTATAGAGCTAATAACAAAGCGCCTATAGAGGACTGTTGTCCTTGTTGTCTATATCTATCTCCTCCTCCTCTAACTCCTCTACTATCTCTTCTTCTCCCTCTTCTTCCTCTTTATTCTTCTCTCTACTTAAATCTAACTTTTTATTATCTATTAGCATATTAGCGTTGCTAAGCAGGGCATGCCTATGCTATATAAAGTTAGAACGTAGTTAAAACGCTAGTAAAAAAATAACTTATAAACTAGCAAAGGATATCTAGGATTCCTTCTAAGGCAGTAGCTACATAGTTAGTAGCCTACACCTAGAGGAGCTAAATTTTGTTGCCCTTAGGCTGCTTAGTTAAGCTATGCTTTACCTCTTTATAGAAGAAAGCCTTAACGTCTTTCTTATAGCTACGTTTTGCCTGCTTAAACATAGTAGCAACGTAGAGAATCTTGTCCTTAGCCTTGTTAAAGCAGCTAGTATTAAGGCAGAGGAGTTTATTAACTTCCTTTTAGAAGCTAGGCAGAACAACAGCGTAGTCTTTCTTTAACCTAGCGTAGTATATATACTTTGCTATTGCTTCTTTATAGCACTCTTCTTCTCTCTCTCTAATACGCTTTAAGCAGCGTAGACAGACTAAAACATTAAGTTTTAGAAGAAGGGAGCGTGGCAAGCAAGGGGAGTAGTCTATACATATTATTAACAACGTTAAAACGTAGGCATAGTAATAGACCTATAGAGGCAGCTAGATTATTGCTAGCGTTTATAGTAAGTGTTAAACAAAAGTTGCTAAGAGAACAAAGGCAAGACGCTAGTTTAAAATATATAGAAGAAAAAGAGTTATAGTTAGCATAATAGAAATTAATAGAAGCATAGCATTATTTATTTTCTATATAAACTATTGCCTGCTACTATAGTAACCTTAGAAAGGCAGTTAACAATGCTAGGACAACAATTGTTGTTATGTTATAGTAGCAACTATTATAGTTACTAAGGATAGTAACTATCTAGGAGAGGGGATAATTATAACGCTAGTGCTAACACACTAACGCGGTGTCACGGTACTACTCCTACTAGGTCTTGTATTCTTGAGAGAAGACAAGGGCTTAGTAGTTGTTAGTAGAAGCAGTAGTCTCGTTAGTTAATTCTTAGGGTAAAGATAAGGAATAGCAATGTAGGATAATCTTATAGTATTAAGGGTATAATCTATAAGGATTAAGTAACTAATATATTAAGTATAACTAAGAGGTTAAACGCGAACTTCTATAAGGGGAGTTCGCTTTCTAGATATAGAGATATATAATGTTAAGTGCTCTGCCTTGCTCTACTTGCTCTATAAGATTAGTAAGAGCACTAAGAGCATCTAACATGTAACTTGCTCTACTTGCTCTGTTATGTTAGGGAGAGCGCAGGGAGCGCCAAGCCTTCTTGCTTAGTTAGCAACCCTGCTCTGTTGTTGCCTTTAGTTCTAACAGAGCAACTCCCTTAAGGCAACAGGTTATAGTAGGGCTAGCGCTAGTAGTTTATAACATTATCCCTCCTTCCTAGGACTTCGTCCTTAAAGTTTTATTATGCTAAAAGTCTCTCTAACTAACAGCATATAACGTTGTCTTAACTTGCTACTTTTATTAATACTTTAGTAACGTTATGCCTATAGCTTGTTAAAACTATTATAAAGCAAAACTAGTATAGTAGGTATATATTTAATTAAGTTAGTGTAGCAAGTGTAACTAAAAGAACTTATAAGATTATAACATCTATATCCTAGAAAGTAAATAGTGTTAATTTATAAAATAAAAGCGTCTATAGAGTTGTCTAGAGGCTTTAGAAAAGAAAAGGCTAAGGTTAAAAAGTCCTTACGTGAGAATGCTAAAAGAGCAGCAGAGGCAATATTAGTAGAAGAAGCGTTGCTCTCTTTGTTAGAACAACAAGAGGCTACGCTGTCTTCTTCTAGTATTAGCATTGTTGCCTTTTACTTAGAGTTTAATAGATAGTTTTCTAGATATAGTGTAGAATGCTAATGCTCCCTTATACTTAGCAGATACTTCTTCTGCTGCTAGTAGTAATGCTATAGGGCATCCTAGCAGTTCCTAAGGTTAGTAACAGGTTCCTAGGTGTTTTCGCTTATAGGGTAACCCTTCTATTTAACTAGGTATTCTAGTCTATTATAACCTCCTTGTCTAGTTTGTTAGTAGTTAATAATTCTTTTAACTTTAAACTTGTTTTCCTCTTTAGTTTAGTATTAAAATGTTGTTTATAATAGCGTTTTAGGGTCTGCTAGTTCTAGTAGGGATACATAGAATATAGAGTATACTTTTATATCTAGTAGAAGTTAGAGTTAGTAGTTAACTAGTTCTCTCTTAGACTTAATTAAAAATAGTCTAACTTTAACGTAATCTAATCCCTTGCTTAGTTATTTTATATATAAGTTTTTTATAAGTAGGTAAACTCTATCCTTCTCTTTTAGCTAAGGTGCTATTTTTTGTTTTTTATTAACATATAAAATGCTTTTACGTTAAGCATTTTTAAGGTTAAGTTATAGCTAGTTATATACTAACTTTAATTCTTCTATAGTTTTTATAGCAGCTTATGCTTTAATGCTTAGTAGCATATGTTTAAAGAGATTTAGGTGCTTCTTATTATTTATAAAGTAAGGCGTTTGTTCTATTGCTTCTAAAAGTTTGTTGTTATGTGCTAGTTATGCTATAGGTAATAGCAATACCTAGTTGTCCTAGTTCTAATTAACATATATCCTTAAATAGGCTTTAAGAGTTTAATTTGTCCTCTCTATTTGTTTGTCTGTCTATAGATAGTAAGCCATAGATAGTTTTCTCTTTGTTCTAATTATAGTAATTAATGTTGTCTAACAGTTTAATATAAAGAGCTTGTCTCTGTCACTAATAATTAATCGTGGCATGCTATAGTGTTGTATAAGTTAATCTAGTATAACGTGTCCTAACTATATAGCTATATAGTTGTTGCGGAATAGTACTAGCTTAATATACTTAGTAAATGTGTTAACTATAACTAGTATAGCGTTGTATATAATTCCTGTTATAAGGTCCTTTAAAGCAGGTAGTCTTATAATAAAATCTATTAAAATGTTATCTTAGAGTGCTTTAGCAATAGGCATAGGCTACATTTCTCTATGTTATGCATAGGTACTATGTTTGTTCTTTTAACAGTCTATATATTTTATAATAAACTAAGAAACCTTAACGTTTTCCACCACCAAGCGAGACACACCACCAAGCGAGACACCCCCACTAAAATCTACGATCCGCGACAGCATAAATCACAATATATTAACAACTATAAATTATATAATAGCATAGTATATTATTTAGTAGTAGAAGTATCAGAAGCAGCCTATACACAGGTTCGTGCGTTATGCCCTGTGTTGCTGCAGCGCCTATAGCGTCTTTGTTGCGGAGCTGCACCTGCGGTGCGACTACCCCTTAAGGACTCTCTACTAGTTTCCTGCCTACTAGCGCCCTAAGTAGTAGCTAACAGGGCTCCTTCTGCTATTATTAACTTGCCCTAAGTCTATATATACTTTTGTTTATAACGTTTACTCTTTGTTTAGGCCTTAATTGTCTTATAAAGCTAAGCAATCTCCTCTACTATTAAAGCGTGTTTATGCGCTGTTACTAGCGCGCCTTTCTTAAGCTTTTAAAGTAACTTAATAATAGCAGTTAGTAATAAATTAACGTGCGATCTAATCTTACTATAAATTAGAGTAGATTAAGCCTTAAATTTACGCATATTGCTTAGTGTTTGTAATTCCTATATAGTAGGTTGCTTAGGCGGTTAATTAGGCGTAGAGAGACGTATATTAAGTCGTAATATTATAACATCTAGATCATGTAGGACGAGCCTAGCGCCTCTAAACGCTCCTTTAATAGTCTCTGTTATAAACGTCTTTATATAGGCTGTTTTAAACGCTAGGAGGAAGTCTGTTTTAGTAATATAGGTAACAGAGCGGCCTGCTAAGGCTATAATCTTAGTGCTATATACACGCTTTAATAGCAAGAAGCAGCTAACGTTAAGAGGCTATAGTAGATATAATAAGTGCGTAGGCATATATAAGGTAATAATCTTATGTTCTTAATAGATCTTTTTAAATTTAGCAGAGTAGTAGCTTTTATAGCTGTTAAGAATAAGCAGCCTATAGCCCTCTATAGTACGTGACTTTGTTAACGCGTTAAAGTGCTCTAGCTACGTAATTCTAAGGTTATTATTTGTCTAGCTGTTATTACTAACAGCAATAACTTAGTTATAAGGCATAGACTTGTCCTAGTACTACGTAGAGATATAAACCTTGCCTACGTAGATAATAAAGGGTATGATTGCCTACCTACTAGCGTAGACGCTTCTAATAATAGTAACCTACTTATAATTGCCTAGCTAAACTATCTTAGGTTTCTTACGTCTCTCTATAGCTATAACTATAAGCTAAGACTCTATAACTTCTATTATAAAGCTAGATTTATTAAAATTATACATGTCTTTATCTAGAATGCTATACTTTACTTTTATGTTAGCTACTAGCATAAACTATGCGCTAATAACCTTAGGATTCTCTTGTTTCTTTCTTTAATTATTATATAATTAAGTCTAGCGCGTTTAAAGCTCCTCTGTATAATTAATAAAGCAGTCTAGCTAGTTAATGCTAACTAGCCTTAGCCCTTGTTAGGCGCGCAGGTTGTTAGCTATATCTTGTAGTAGGGCCTTTAAGGGTAGAAAGCCTCTAGAATCTAGGTCAAGTATGCGCTCTACTATTGATTTCTCCTCTAGTAGCGTTAGGTTTCTGCAGTTAGGTACGCAATCACGTTGTGATGCTTGTCTATAGCTTCGATGCCCTAGGGTTAATAGAGGCATGATATAGGCGCGTGTAGCAGCTTGTTAGGATAATGACGCGTCATATTTTATAGCTTTAATAGCAATAGTAATCCTAGCTTTGTTTAAGGTTAATATAGTAGGTAGTAGTTATTGCATTGTAGTTATACTGTCGCGCACGTAGATTTTAGTGGGGGTGTCTCGCTTAGTAGTGTGTCTTGCTTGGTGGTGGAAAACGTTATGTTTTATCTTGTTAAAGTTATAGTGTCTTTAGATTAGTTTTATTGTTTAGCTTGTTCTTAGGTGCCTATATATAGAGTTATCGTAGTGTTGTCTAATAATCTCCCTCTATAGTTTAGGTAGAACATTGTTGTTAATGCGTAGGATAGCGTTTAGTTGTTATATAGTGTAAAAAATCAATAATTGATAGCAAGACATGCAATAATTGATGATTGATAGCGGAGCAAGGCAGGAGAACAGGATTTCATGAATAGCTTTATTTTTTATTCTCTACGAAATTCCCTTCTATATATATTGAAGGAACAGGTCGGGTATAGTAATATCCGTAGTCGGATACAGTACTATCCGTAGTCGGGTACAGTACTATCCGTAGTCGGATACAGTACTATCCGCAGTCGGGTACAACAATATCCGTAGTCGGGTATAGTACTATCCGTAGTCGGGTACAGTACTATCCGCAGTCGGGTACAACAATATCCGTAGTCGGGTACAGTACTATCCGTAGTCGGGTACAGTACTATCCGCAGTCGGGTACAACAATATCCGTAGTCAGGTATAGTACTATTTAAAACTTATTCTGTTTTAAGCTCGTAGACGCTCTGTTTTACGAGCTAGAGCTTCGTTTTAACCTAATTTCTGCATAGTTTTAAGTTGTCTATTTAATAGTGCTATCTATTTAATAGATAGTAATAGTAATAGCTTATATAGATTAATGTTATATGTTTTTAATACAACCCCCTAATCTATATAAGGTATATATTACTGCAGTTATAGATTGTTAAATATATTATTAAACATGTTTAAATTTAATGGTTTTGTTAGAACATCTGCTATTTAATTCTTAGTACTAATATAATCTAATTTAATAGTTTTATCTAGTACTTTTTCTCTAACAAAGTGATATTATATATCAATATGTTTTGTTTTTAAATGATGTTCTAGATTATTTGCTAAATCTATAGCAGGTTTACTATCTATAAATAAATAGTGTTCTTTTTCATTTGTTTAAATATTTAATTCTTTAAATACATTAACGTGTTCCACTACTAAGCGAGACACACTACCAAGCGAGACACCCCCACTAAAATCTACGTGCGCGACAGTACAACTACAATGCAACAACTACTACCTACTATATTAACCTTAAACAAAGCTAGGATTACTATTGCTATTAAAGCTATAAAATGTGACGCGTTATTATCCTAACAAGCTGCTGCACGCGCCTATATCGTGCCTCTATTAACCCTAGGGCATCAAAGCTATAGACGAGCATCACAACGTGATTGCGTACCCAACTGCAGGAACCTAACGCTACTAGAGAAGAAATTAATAGTAGAGCGCATACTTGACCTAGATTCTAGAGGCTTTCTACTCTTAAAGGCCCTACTACGAGATATAGCTAAGAACCTGCGCGCCTAACAAGGGCTAAGGCTAGTTAGCATTAACTAGCTAGACTGCTTTATTAATTATATAGAGGAGCTTTAAACGCGCTAGACTTAATTATATAATAATTAAAGGAAGAAACAAGAGGATCCTAAGGTTATTAGCGCGTAGTTTACGCTAGTAGCTAACATAAAAGCAAAGTATAGCATTCTAGACAAAGACATGTATAATTTTAACAAATCTAGCTTTATAATAAAGGTTATAGGGTCTTAGCTTGTAGTTATAGCTATAGAGAGACATAAGAAACCTAAGATAGTTTAGCTAGGCAATCACAAGTAGGTTACCGTTATTAGGAGCGTCTGCGCTAGTGGGTAGGCGATCCCACCCTTTATTATCTACGCAGGCAAGGTTCACATCTCTACGTGGTACTAGGACAAGTCTATGCCTTATAACTAGGTTATTGCTGTTAGTAATAATAGCTAGACAAATAACAACCTTAGAATTACGTAGCTAGAGCACTTTAACGCGTTAACAAAGTCACGTACTATAGGGGGCTATAGGCTGCTTATTCTTAACAGCTATAAAAGCTACTACTCTGCTAAATTTAAAGAGATCTGTTAAGAACATAAGATTATTACTTTATATATGCCTACGCACTTGTTATATCTACTATAGCCTCTTTGTAAAAAATCAATAATTGATAGCAAGACATGCAACAATTGGTGATTGATAGCGGAGCAAGGCAGGAGAACAGGATTTCATGAATGGCTTAATTTTTTATTCTCTACGAAATTCCCTTCTATATATATTGAAGGAACAGGTCGGGTATAGTAATATCCGTAGTTGGATACAGTACTATCCGTAGTCGGATACAGTACTATCCGTAGTCGGATACAGTACTATCCGCAGTCGGGTACAACAATATCCGTAGTCGGGTATAGTACTATCCGTAGTCGGGTACAGTACTATCCGCAGTCGGGTACAACAATATCCGTAGTCGGGTACAGTACTATCCGTAGTCGGGTACAGTACTATCCGCAGTCGGGTACAACAATATCCGTAGTCAGGTATAGTACTATTTGAAACTTATTCTGTTTTAAGCTCGTAGACGCTCTGTTTTACGAGCTAGAGCTTCGTTTTAACCTAATTTCTGCATAGTTTTAAGTTGTCTATTTAATAGTGCTATCTATTTAATAGATAGTAATAGTAATAGCTTATATAGATTAATGTTATATGTTTTTAATACTCTTAACGTTAGCTGCTTCTTGCTGTTAAAGCGCGCATACAGCACTAAGATTATAGCCTTAGCGCGCTGCTCTGTTACCTATATTACTAAAACAGACTTCCTCCTAGCGTTTAAAACAGCCTATATAAAGACGTTTATAGCAGAGACTATTAAAGGAGCGTTTAGAGGCGCTAGGCTTGTTCTACATAATCTAGATGTTATAATATTATAACTTAATATGCGTCTCTCTACGCCTAATTAACTGCCTAAGCAACCTACTATATAGGAATCGCAAACACTAAGCAATATGCGTGAATTTAAGGCTTAATCTACTCTAATTTATAGTAAGATTAGATTATATGTTAATTTGTTACTAACTGCTATTATTAAGTTGCTTTAGAAGCTTAAGAAAGGCGCGCTAGCAATAGCGCACAAACACGCTTTAATAGTAGGGGAGATTGCTTAGCTTTGTAAGACAATTAAGGCCTAAATAAAGAGTAAACGTTATAAATAAAAGTATATATAGACTTAGGGCACGTTAACAATAGCAGAAAGAGCCCTGTTAGCCACTGCTTAGGGCGCTAGTGGGCAGGAAACTAGTAGAGAGTCCTTAAGGGGTAGTCGCACCGCAGGTGCAGCTCCATAACAAAGACGCTATGGGCGCTGCGGCAACACAGGGCATAACGCACGAACCTGTGTACAGGCTGCTTCTAATACTTCTAATACTAAATAATATACTATGCTATTATACGATTTGTAGTTGTTGATATATTGTGATTTATGCTGTCGCGGATCGTAGATTTTGGTGGGGGTGTCTCGCTTAGTGGTGTGTCTCGCTCGGTGGTGGAAAACGTTAATTAAGTAAATATACTCTTTTATTGCTTCTTTTAAAGCCATGTATTCTGCTTCACAGCTAGATAAAGCAATAGATTTTTGTAATTTAGAAGACCAGCTAATTGGTGTTTTTCCATATAGAAATATATAGCTAGTAGTGCTTTTTCTTGTGACTATATCACCCCCCCAATCTGCATCTGCAAATCCTAGTAGATTAGGATATTCATTACAGAAATAAAGACCTATATTTAAGGTAAATATTAAGTATTTAAATATTCTGTTTATAGCAGTATAGTGAGATTTATTAGGGTTACTCATAAACCTAGCGCAGTTATATACTGCAAAAGCTATATCTAGTCTTGTATATGTAGCTAAATATATTAAGCTTCCTATTTCTTGCTAATATAGATTTATTTCTTCTAAAGAAGCTTGATTTAAATTTTTGCTTAATCTAATACCTAGTTTGCTAGGTGTAGATATAGGATTTAAGTTTTCTTTATTAAATCTCTTTAGTATTGCTTTAATATATTTAGTTTGTTTTAAACTTATAGAGCGCTTTTCTCTATTTCTATTAATTTCTATTCCTAGAAAATATTTAATATCTCCTAGATCTTTTAGTTCTAGATCTTTTTATAAATTTCCTTTAACTAGATTTATGTAGTCTATATTAGCTCTAATAACTAATAAATTATCTACATAGACAATTATATAGATATTTAATATAGTATTAATAAAAATACATTGTTCTGTTTTAATAGGATAAAAATCTAATTTATTTAGTTTCTTATTAATAAATTGAAACTAAGCTCTAGGAGATTGTTTTAATCTATATAGGGCTTTATTTAATTTACAAACTTGATCTTTATTATTATTAAAGCCTATAGGTTGTTCTATATAGATTTCTTTATTTATAGGAGCATTTACAAAGGCGTTTTTAAAATTAAAATGTTTAATTTCTAAATTTGCAGAGGCTGCAAAAAATAATAATAGTCTTATTAAGCCTATTTTAATTATATTTGTAAAGGTTTGTAAATAGTCTACGCTATAAGTTTGTGTATAGCCTTTAGCAACCCATCTAGCTTTATATTTAACTAGATTGTTATTTTCATCTGTTTTTTCTTTAAATACCCATCTACCTTTTAGAATAGATTTATTTTTAGGTATTTCAGTTAAGGTCTAGGTATTTTGCTTATTTAATTGGTCCAATTCCTTTTTCATTGCTTGTAACCAATAATCTTTTTTAGAGCTATTTATTGCTTCTAAATAGTTATTAGGTTCTTGTACATTAATAACTAGTGATAGCTTATCTAGACTTCCTAGGTCTTCTATAGTATTTGAGCTTTGTGTACTATTGTTAATAGTATTATTAATATTACTATTAGTAATATTGTTATTACTACTATTGCTACTATGAATAGTGTTGCTATTACTACTATAAGTAGCATTGCTATTACTACTATGAGTAGCATTGCTATTACTACTATGAGTAGTATTGCTATTACTACTAGGAGTACTATTGCTATTACTACTATGAGTAGCATTGCTATTACTACTAGCAATAGTATTGTTATTAGAAAAATTAAAGACTTGTGTAGGGCTGTCTTTTTCTAATATATTAGAATATTTAATTCTTTTATTAGTAGTATTTTTATATTCTACTTTTCGTTTTTTGTTAATTTCTAATTATATTGTTTAATTAGATAAATTAGAAACTTTAGAATTTTTGTTTTCAATTTTCTTTGTTTTAAAGTTATAAAATTAATTTTCTAATATAACTATATCTCTAGAATAGGTTATTTTATTTAATTCTAAATCTAATAGTTTATAACTATTGTTATGATCAAAACCTAGTAGTATAGCTTTGTTTACTCTAGGTTCTAATTTCTTTAACCCAGTTTGCTTATTTTTATAATAAGCTATAGAGCCCTAAATTTTAATTTGTTTAAAATTAGGTTTAGTATTATATAGTGCCTTATATGGGCTAATATAGTTAATAGAACTATGAGGTGTAATATTATATAGATAAACAGCAGTATGCACTGCTTTATCCTAAAAATATAATAGTAAATTACTATTATATAATAAAGCTCTAACTGTTTCTATAATAGTTCTATTAATTCTTTTAATTAACCTATTTTGTTCTAGCGTATATAGACTAGAGAATTGATGTATTATACCAGAATTGTTAGTTAATTCAGTAAATTTATAGTTAACAAATTCTCCTCTATTATCTGTTCCTATTATTTTAATAGTATAATTGTTATTATTGTTTTTAGCTTTAGCTTTAAATTCTTTAAATGCTTAAAAAGCTTCTAATTTTAAAAATATTATTTTATAGTCTAAATACCTAGTTTTAGCATCTAGAAAAAATATAATATATTTGCCTAATTTAGATTCTGGGCTAAGTGGTCCATAAATATCTATAACTATTTTATCTAAATAGTTATTTAGCTTAGGAGTTAATTCCTTATTTCTTTTATTTGTTAATTTAGCTTTTAGGCAGATTTCGTAGCTAAATCTATATTCTTTAGGTATTTTAATATTTAATAATTAACTAATAATACTAATATTCTTATGGCCTAATCTTTCATGCCATAAATTTAACAGATTAATTAGTCTATTATCATGAATTATATATAAACTAATAGGTTTTTAATCTATTTTAGCATTTAAGTAAAATAGATTATTTTTGTTATTTATAGTAAATAGAATTTGCTTCTTATTATAAAGTTCTTTATATATAATTGCTAGATTTTAACTAAAACTAGCTTTATATCCTTCTTTAAGTATTCTATTTAATGAAATAATGTTCACATTAAAGGTAGGTACATATAAACAATTATTAAAAATAATTTTATTATTAAAAATAATTTTATTATTTTTATATATAATAGCAATATTTCTAGTGCTAATACTACTAATTATAGAGTTATTTCCCTAGGAAATTTGTGTAACATTATTATTTAGTGTAGAGAATAGATCTCTATTACTATTATTATTTAATCTATTTACTGTCTATTTTAAGCTCTAGTAGCTTATGTAGACTTTTGCTATAGGATAAAACTTATACATAGAGAAAACCTTCTATATACTATATTTACGTTCCCCTTGCTTTTTGCCTATAAGGGTACTACGTTTTCCTTTTATCTTAACTGCCTATGTTGTTACACTTGCCCTTAGTAAGGGGCTTAAGAGAGAGAGAGAAAGAGAGAGTAAGAAAATAGAAAGAGAGGGAGAGGTATTTATATAAGGGGTAGTCTAGCAGTCTTTAGTAGCGTTATGCTAGCGTTATAGTAGCGTTAGAGCAGCGTTTCTTTAAGGGTCTGTCTAGCCTAATAGTCCCTAGATCTCTTAGTATGTTATATAATTCTCTAGGGCTAAGTCTTAGGCTACTTTAAACTATTTTAGAACTCTCTGCTTAAGTAACTACAAGGCTGTTGCCTTTGCTTATTCTAGGTAGCCTAGGACATCCTTTAGCCTTTCGTTGCGTAGGCGTGGTAGCAGCGCGCTCCTGTTATATCTTATATAGTAGAAGATCATGTGTTTAACTGTTTGTTTATGCTATCTGCAGGGGCATTCTCTAGAGATCCCTAGTACCCTGTGGTGCGCTAGCTAGCAGTTAAGTCTAATTGCCTCTGTGCAGAGCAGGAAGAGCGCTGTTGATTCCGCTTTTAAGAGGTCGTCTATAACGGGGACGTTGGCGCTATAGGCAAAAACTGTGGCAGGTCATGTGCGCTGTGCCCCGCACCCCGCACCTCGTACATAGACTGAGCCGGATGTGAGCCGACGTAGGCAGCGCGCGATACAAGCTTATTCCTATATAATGGGTTACGGGCCTGGAGCTGACGTTACCGTCAGCATTTAATGTACTTTTTGGCTGTATGGCGCAGTGGGAGCCCGCACTGTTACAATTATGCTAACGGTAACACCTTGGCCAGGGCACGGGTTCAAGTCCCACTCTCGCCAGGGTACAGCCAAGCAATATGTGCGGGGTCACATATATGACGCATGTGCGTACGCTGCTGGGGTATAGCCTATTATGCTACTTAGTAAGAAGGCAGGTTTTTACATGCGTGAGGACACGCATTCTGAAGGAGAGGGGATAATTATAACGGGGACGTTGGCGCTATGGGCAAAAACTGTGGCAGGTCATGTGCGCTGTGCCCCGCACCCCGCACCTCGTACATGGACTGAGCCGGATGTGAGCCGACGTAGGCAGCGCGCGATACAAGCTTATTCCTATATAATGGGTTACGGGCCTGGAGCTGACGTTACCGTCAGCATTCAATGTACTTTTTGGCTGTATGGCGCAGTGGGAGCCCGCACTGTTACATCGTCATATAGCTGTTAGGGGCGTTTTGTCCATAGTTCTGTCTAGGTTGTTTCCTTCCTTCCCCTGCCTTTATGTTTCTAAGCCTGTTCCTATTTAAGGTCTTGTCCCTGTTAGATTGCTGTGTAGGTGCCTGTCTGTAGTTGTCTAGTCTATTAGCTACATGTTAAGTTGCCCTTAGCGCGCTAGCGTTCTGCTTAGTATGCTTGCTATTCGCGTACCTAGGCAATAAAGTTGTCTGCTTTTGCTTTTGTTGCTTCGCTTTGCGTAGCTAGGCGTAGCGCTGTTATATTGCTTCCCTGTTGTCTTAGTAACCTCTATATAGTTTATATAGTTTGCTAGACGTTCTAGTCTATAGCTCTATGTTGCTTAATTGCCTGTTAGAACGCTTGTGTCTTAACCTAGAGGGAGAGCAGGGCTATGCCTGCTTCCTGCTTAATAGCCACGCTTAGGGTACTTTTATATGCTCTAGTAATCTGCCTAAGATATTTCTTCTGCGTTTTTAGAAGTAGCTCTATTATGCTTATAGCTGTTAATTCTCTGTTAAGTCGCCGTCTCTATACCTGCGCTCTATATATTATTGCTAGTTATACTACTGCTATATAGATAAGTTTTAACTATTACATTAACAGGCCCTATGTTAATGCTATAATACGCGCTATTACGTTAAATAAGCTCTTGCTGTTCTATGCTGCCTTTTAGGTATGCTCCTTCTATTACAATTTTAGGTCTACCTATATGCCTAAGATCTAGATAGACTTTGTGCAGAGCTCTGCCTTGTCTCTAGCAATATAAACAGTACTCGCTAGGTCCTCACGTTAGCCTCGCCTCCTAGTAAAGTGCATGAGCTAGTACTTGTCTAGGGCAAACTTGGCTCTATAGCGTTTTGCCTATGCTACGCACTTGTCATAGGCTGTAGTAAGTCTCTAGCAGTTGTCTGCTGCTATGTTTCCCTAGGCTACTAGCGTAGTGTTGTTAACAAATCTAAATCTAAATACGTTATTGCTTTCTAGTTATTTAAATTCCTCTAGTAGCTCTATAATAAAGAAGAGGAACAGTATTAGGGACAGGGGGGACCTCTATAGAATCCCTACGTTTACTTATATCTTTTAGCTTATGTACCTAGCAAACGTAATTTATATAGTTCGTTTGCTAAGGAAGTCCTCTATAAACTATATAGTCTATAGTAGTATGCCCTTGTTCTAGAGTATGTATAGTAGTCTAGTGTGTGCTACGTTGTTAAAGGCTCCTATAAGGTTAAGGCCTAGCATTAAAACTACGCATCCTTTCTAGGCTTTCTACGCTGTCTAAACAACGTTAGTAAGCAGCTTAACTACTGTTATCATAGACCTCTTCTTTTAGCTACCTATTTAGTTCTAGGGTAGTAGTTAGTGTTCTTCTGCTGCCTCTGCTAGGCGCTCTGCTATAATAGTTTTAACTAGCTTAGCAATTATGTTCTCTAGCGCTATAGGGCAATAGGCGTTGACTAGGGTGTAGTCTTTCTTTCCTAGTTTACGTAGTGCTACTATAATAGTGTCTTTAAGTCCCTCTAGCAGAGGGGCGCTGTTAAATAGCTTGCTAATTGCCTTTGCTAGGTCGTTGCTAATAGTATTGCTAAGCGTTTTAAGGACTTTGTTTAGTATTTTGTCTAGTCCTAGGGCTTTCTTGCTTAGGAGCTTATGTATTACGTCTTATACTTATTGCTTTATAACTCTATAGTCTATGTAGGCTATGTTTAGTTAAGGGTTCTATGTCTTGCTATTTCTATTACTTCCTGTTTATAGTAGTACGTTGTTTTGCTTACGCTCCTCTATAGTTCTCCTTTAAGGTTGCTAAGGTCTGCTTCCCTTGCTATTAGAAAGAATTTCTTTATAAGGATAGCTGCTTTGCCTTTGCTGTCCTCTACCCCTGTTTAGTTGTTATGTTTTATAGTGCTAGTAGGTGTAGGTCTATGTAGGGCCTTTTTTATAGGCCCTGCTCTATTTTATTATGTCCTAGAGTGTTTTTTAAGGTTTTGCTGCTACTGTCTAGAGACTGCTAACAAATGTCCTCTAGCTTGCTCTGCTAGCTTGTTATATTTCCTTAGTAAGCGCTTTCCTTATGTTTGCAGGCGTTCCTCTGCCTCCTCTATGTAGTATTATATAACCTCCCTCTAGGCGCGTCTTGCGTTTATAAGTAATACTATGGCTTAGGGCGACTATAACCTCTACGCGAATTTGCTAGGTCTTGACCTTAGGCAGTGGGTTTCTATGCCCTGTTAGATTGCCTTTTATAAAGCTGCTAGAGGTTAATTATGCTAGTGCTAGGTGCTTTCTATAAGGTCCTTATAGAGGTTTTTGTAGTCTATCTTTGAATAGCATACTGCTGTTATGTTGCTATTAGTTTAACTTAGCAGGCGACTATAATTTATATAGAGATATAGTCCTTTATGAGTGCCTATTTGTCTACTAGTCTATAGTGCTCTAGGCGCTGCGTGAGGGTAGTACTTATAAAGGTTAAGTTAATTACAGATTGTCTTGCGCCTTGTTTCTATGTTAGTAGGCCCTTTAGGGTGCATAATTAAAGGCCTTTTAATTCTATAGCGTTTAGTAGGCGTGTTGCGCTAGGTCGCATTATGTCTCTATGCCTCCCTATAATTAGTAGTGTAGGTTAAAGTCTCTAAGGACTATAATCTAGTCTGCTATAGTCCTTATAAGTTGCTTCTATAGTTAGTTTATAATACTAAGGTTTGTTAGTTAGTTCGTTATGTTATAGGCGTTAAATATTACTATTCTCTTGTCCTTTGCTTATAGTTTAATAGCTTCTAAGTTGTCTAAGCTATACGTCCTTTTCTATGCCTTAAGGCCTAGTGCCATGCTTATTATAAAGCATGTTTTTGTCTGTTCGTTGCCTCTATATACTAGTGTATAACTAGGCAGGCAGTACGTTTGCTTTGTTTTTTATTCTAGGCTAGTTCTTATATAGCAAGTATGTAGTGTTTTGCTAGCTCTGCTGCGTTAAAGAAAGGCCTTGTCTTAGTTCTGTTTGCTATGCTATAGTTATATTAGAGTATTGTTAGTACTTTTATTGTTATAATAGAGTAACGTTCTCTATTTAGCTGCTGTTCTTATTTAGAAAGATTATAGTTTAGCTTAGGTCTAATGTCGCTTAGCGCGTGCGCGTGCTGCCTCTATAGGTTAGCCTTTCCCTATAGTAGTTAGGTCTCTCTGTCGTTTAGGTTACGTTTGCCTAGGGAAGGGACTATAATTAGCCTGCTGTTTTGTTTGCCTCTATTTCTAGCTAAGTTAGACCTAATAGCTAGTTCTATCCTTAGCTTCTATATGCCTGTTCTATACTACGTAAACGCTAGGCACGCCCTTATCTGCCATGCTCTATATGTCTGTCTATAGTTAGTGTAGCATACGTGGCTAGCTTTATATTGTCTTATATTATAGTTGCTAGCGCACTACATGCATTTTGCTGCCTTTACGTAGGCGCCCTGTTTATGTCCTTACACGCTGCATTAGTAGCATTGTTTTAGTGCTAGGTTGCTATTATAAATTCTAGCCTTAAAGTATTCTGCCCTAATAATAATTCTGCTTTAAACAATTCTCTCTAGTTTAGCCTATATGTTTACCTCTATAACAAAGGAACCTTTTGTTTTTTATATGTTATTTCTTTAGCGTTTTAGAGGCGCGTTAGGGTTATGTAGCTAGCATATTAATAAGATCTTAGTTATGCTATAGAGTCTTTATAATAATTTTTAAGGTCTTATATAACGTTAAAGTTATCTATAGATTAGCTATTTTTAACTAGGAGAGTATATAGCATACTAGAGACCTCTACTAGGTACGCCTTTCTAAGGAGCTATATTCCCTAGGGGTCTAGCGCTGCTGCAACGGCGTCCTGCTAGGCTTACGACTTAAGGCGTATGTCTATGTCTCTGCTCTTATAATAGTAGACAGCAATAGCGTTAGGGATAGCTAGTTAGATAATCTTAAGGATCTTGCTTAGGGTCTTGTTAGTCACGTTGTTAATTCTAGCCTAAATAATTAGTTTAGGGGCAGCTAGCTACGTAGCCTACGCTACGACATTTGCCTATTGTTAGGTTACTAGCAGGTTGCTATTAGCCTTAGCTTTAGTCTCCTTTACGTGTTAGAGAATCTCGTTACATGTTTTCTAGACGTAGAGCTGTTCTTCTATTCTCTCTACTACCTCTCTTGCCTAGCGCGTTAACGCCTTTACTCTCTTGTTCTTTTCTCTTTTTATAGCCTCTAGTATTTTTGTTAGCTTCTCTATAGTGTTAGGGTATACCTTATTTTATTCTCTGTTACGTTATGTAGGTAGGTAATGTGTTCCTCCTGCTAACGCGTTAGCGTGTTAACTATAGTATAGCAGCGCTATCACGTCGCTGCACTATTTCGCTATCGTTCCTGCTGCTTGCGCAGCTAGGGACAGTACTATAGGCGTTTTGCTTAATAAATTTATGTCGTTTCAATGCGTTTTTCAATGCTTCGAGTTTCTCTTAGAAGTTGTGTAGATCTCTATTACTAATTATATGTTATATACTTCTAGAATCTAATATAAAATTAGTTTCTATATTTAAATAATTGTTTATAGTATAATATACCTTTTCTTCCTTAGCAACATTAAAATTGTCTATAATATAATCTTTAGCTAATAGAGCTAAATCTTTATTATTCTTAGACAGTTGCCTTGTTGCTAGGCTATTATCTCTATAGCTAGGTGGCCGTTTATAGTTGTTAGCTGTTTTAAACCATTTAGGTTTATTTTCTAGAAATAAATACTAGCATTTATTTATAAAATATGTATTTATTTTACATTTATTACAAAAACGTTGTTTTTGTATTTTAGAATCTTTAACAATTCTATCTTTTAAAGGCTTTCTGTTTTTAGTAAATAAAACCTTAGTTTTATTACTATTAATAGAGGTTTGCCTTTAAGATTTATCTAATAAATTAGAAAATAGATTTTCTAAATTTATTCTTAATAAATTATCTCTATAGGATTATGTAACCATAGTTACAAATCCTTTATAGGAAGGTAAAAGATTATTTAATACCTAGGCAATAATAACTTGCTTATGTAGTTTAATATCTTTTGTTTTAAGTAAATTAGCTAGTAATTTAATTCTATTAAGATAATCTTCTATAGAATTAAATAGGCTTAGATTACACTTAAAGAATTCTTTATAAATTAAGAATTTAGATAAAAATCCCTTAGGACAATAGAGGTTTTATAATTTTTCCTAGGCTTCTAACGCTGTTACATAGTGTTATATTTAAAGCAAGGGTCTATCCTTAATTAATAGCCTAATTAGGCTTAGGGATTTTTAATTTTTAATTATATTTATAGGTATATATTAATTATTATTATAATTAATTATATCCTATAAAGACTTTTTAACTAAAACTAACTCTATACAAAGCTTCTAGACCTCATAATTAACTTGGCCTTAAAGCTTAGTAATAGAGTATTTTTTAGTTGTCATGATTAAAATCGCTATTAATTTGTTATCTATTAAAAATAGACGAATTAATAGTAGAGTAAAAGAAAATTATAGACTAGCTATAATTTAAAATAGAGGTGATTTAAGGTTTAAGGTTTTCTTAAAAGAAGATTATAGGCTAGCTATAATAGAAATAATTTGGGATTTCGAGGTTTTTCTTAAAAAGAAAATTACAGGCTAGCTGTAATTTAAAATAGAGGTGATTCGAGATTTGAGGTTTTTCTTAAAAAGAAAATTATAGACTAGCTATAAAAGAAGTAATTTAAGGTTTTAAGGTTTTTTTTTAAAAGAAAATTACAGGCTAGCTATAATTTAAAATAGAGGTGATTTGAGATTTAAGGTTTTTCTTAAAAAGAAAATTATAGGCTAGCTATAAAAGAAGTGATTTGAGGTTTTAAGGTTTTTCTTAAAAAAAAAATTATAGACTAGCTGTAATTTAAAGTAGAGGTGATTCGTAGAAATTGATTTCGTTATAAGCAGCTAGGTACAACAATATCCGTAGTTAGGTATAGTACTATTTAAAACTTATTCTGTTTTAAGCTCAGAGAGGCTCTGTTTTACGAGCTAGAGCTTCGTTTTAACCTAATTTCTACATAGTTTTAAGTTGTCTATTTAATAGTGCTATCTATTTAATAGATAGTAATAGTAATAGCTTATATAGATTAATGTTATATGTTTTTAATATATAGGTCCTAGTAAACTGTTAGGGTTCTAATATAGAAGCGTCTCTTATACTTCTTCTTTGTTTCTAACTAAGTTGCTTTGTCTGCTTAGAGCGTTAGCTCTTCTATTGTCTTTTCCTAGTATATACATGATTTTAAACTTATACTGTCCTAACCTTTCTGCCTATTAGGCCTAGCAGCCTATAAGTTTCTTAGTAGTAGTAAAGTACGTAAGGTTTTTATAGTCTATAAAGATTGTTAGGGCTAAGCAGCTTTCTACGTAGATTCTCTAATGTTCTAGAGCATTTATAATTACTATTAGTTCCTTGTTATATACGTTATATAAGTCTGCCTTATTATTCTCTACTACGTCTACTAAATTCACCTAAAGAAACTCGAAGCATTAAAAAACGCGTTGAAACGACATAAATTTATTAAGCAAAACGCTTATGGTACTGTCCCTAGCTACGCAAGCAGCAAGAACAACAGCAAAATAGTGTAGCAACGTAATAGCGCTGCTACACTATAGTTAACATGCTAACATGTTAGCAGGAGAAACATATTACCTACCTATATAACATAACAGAGAATAAAATAAGGTATACTCTAACACTATAAAGGAGCTAACAAAAATACTAGAGGCTATAGAGAGAGAAGGGAACAAGAGAGTAAAGGCGTTAACGCGCTAGGCAAGAGAGGTAGTAGAGAGAATAGAAGAACAGCTCTACGTCTAGAAAACATGTAACAAAATTCTCTAACATATAAAGGAGACTAAAGCTAAGGCTAACAGCAACCTGCTAGCGACCTAATAATAGGCAGATGTTATAGCGTAGGCTACGTAGCTAGCTGCCCCTAAACTAATTATTTAGGCTAGAATTAACAACGTAACTAACAAGACCCTAAGCAAGATCCTTAAGATTATCTAACTAGCTATCCCTAACGCTATTGCTGTCTACTGTTATAAGAGCAGAGACATAGACATACGCCTTAAGTCGCAAGCCTAGCAGGACGCTGTTATAGCAGCGCTAGACCCCTAGGGAATATAGCTCCTTAGGAAGGCGTACCTAGTAGAGGTCCCTAGTATGCTATATACTCTCCTAGTTAAGAATAGCTAATCTATAAATAACTCTAACATTATATAAGACCTTAAGAAATTATTATAAAGACTCTATAGCATAACTAAGATCTTATTAATACGCTAGCTATATAACCCTAACGTGCCCCTAAAACGCTAAGGAAATAACATATAAAAAATAAAAGGTTCTATTGTTATAGGGGTAAACATGTAGGCTAAACTAGAGAGAATTATTTAAAGCAGAATTGTTATTAGGGCAGAATACTTTAAGGCTAGAATTTATAATAGTAACCTAGCACTAAAACAATGCTACTAATGCAGCGCGTAGGGACATAAATAGGGCGCCTGCGCGAAGGCAGCAAAATGCATGTAGTGCGCTAGCGACTATAATATAAGACAATGCAAAGCTAGCTATATATGCTACACTAACTATAGACAGACATATAGAGCGTGGCAGATAAGGGCGTGCCTAGCGTTTACGTAGTACAGAACAGGCATATAGAAGCTAAGGATAGAACTAGCTATTAGGTCTAACTTAGCTAGAAATAGAGGCAAACAAAACAGTAGGCTAATTATAGTCCCTTCCCTAGGCAAACGTAACCTAAACAATAGAGAGACCTAACTACTATAGAGAAAAGGCTAACCTACAGAGGCAGCACGCGTAGCGTGCTAAGCGACATTAGACCTAAGCTAAACTATAATCTTTCTAAATAAAAATAGCAGCTAAATAGAGGACGTTACTCTATTATAATAATAAAAGTACTAATAATACTCTAATATAACTATAGCATAGCAAACAGAACTAAGACAAGGCCCTTCTTTAACGTAGCAGAGCTAGCGAAACACTATATACTTGCTATATAAGAACTAGCCTAGAACAAACAAACAAAGTAAACGTACTGCCTGCCTAGTTATACACTAGTATATAGAGGCAACAAAAAGACAAAAACATGCTTTATAATAAGCATAGCACTAGGCCTTAAGGCATAGAAAAGAACGTATAGCATAGATAACTTAGAAGCTATTAAACTATAAGCAAAGGACAAGAGAATAGTAATATTTAACGCCTATAACATAACGAACTAACTAACAAACCTTAGTATTATAAACTAACTATAGGAGCAACTTGCAAGGACTATAGCAGACTAGATTATAGTCCTTAGAGACTTTAACCTACACTACTAATTATAGAGAGGCATAGAGACATAATGCGACCTAGCAGCAACACGCCTACTAAACGCTATAGAATTAAAAGGCCTTTAATTATGCACTCTAAAGGGCCTACTAACATGGAAACAAGGCGTGAGACAATCTGTAATTGACTTAACCTTTATGAGTACCACCCTCGCGCAGCGCCTAGAGCACTGCGGACTAGTAGACAAATAGGCACTTATAAAGGACTATATCTCTATATAAATCATAGTCGCCTGCTAAGTTAAACTAACAGCGACGCGACGGCGGTATGCTATCGCGAAGATAGACTATAAAAACCTCTGCAAGGACCTTATAGAAAGCACCTAGCACTAGCATAATTAACCTCTAGCAGCTTTATAAAAGGCAATCTAACAGGGCATAGAAACCTACTGCCTAAGGTCAAGACCTAGCAAATTTGCGTAGAGGTTATAGTTACCCTAAGCCGTAGTATTACTTGCAAACGCAAGACGCGCCTAGAGGGAGGTTATATAATACTACATAGAGGAGGCAGAGGAACGCCTATAAAACATAAGGAAAGCGCTTACTAAGGAAATGCGACAAGCTAGCAGAGCAAGCTAGAGGACATTTGTTAGCAGTCTCTAGACAGTAGCAGCAAAACCTTAAAAAACACTCTAGGACATAATAAAATAGAGCAGGGCCTATAAAAAAGGGCCCTATATAGACCTACACCTACTAGCACTACGAAACGTAACAACTAAACAGGGGGTGGAGGATAGCAAAGGCAAAGCAGCTATTCTTATAAAGAAATTCTTTCTAATAGCAGGGGAAGCAGACTTTAGCAACCTTAAAGAAAAACTATAGAAGAGCGTAAGCAAAACAACGTACTACTATAAACAGAGAAGTAATAGAAATAGCAAGATATAGAACTCTTAACTAAACATAGCCTATATAGACTATAGAGTTATAAAGCAACAAGTATAAGACGTAATACGTAAGCTCCTAAGCAAGAAAGCCCTAGGACTAGACAAAATACTAAATAAAGTCCTTAAAACGCTTAGCAATACTATTAGCAATAACCTAGCGAAGGCGATTAGCAAGCTATTTAACAGCGCCTCTCTGCTAGAGGGACTTAAAGACACTATTATAGTAGCACTACGTAAACTAGAAAAGAAAGACTATACTCTAGTTAACGCCTATCGCCCTATAGCGCTAGAGAACATAATTGCTAAGCTAGTTAAAACTATTATAGCAGAGCGCCTAGCAGAGGCAGCAGAAAAACACTAACTACTACCCTAGAACTAAATAGGTAGCTAAAAGAAGAGGTCTATGATAACGGCAGTTAAGCTGCTTACTAACGTCGTTTAGACGGCGTGGAAAGCCTAGAAAGGATGCGTAGTTTTAATGCTAGGCCTTGACCTTGTAGAAGCCTTTAACAACGTAGCATATACTAGACTACTATACGTACTCTAGAACAAGGGCATACTACTATAGACTATATAGTTTATAGAGGACTTCCTTAGCAAACAAACTACATAAATTACGTTTGCTAGGTACATAAGCTAAAGGATATAGGTAAACGCAGGGATTCTATAGGGGTTTCTTCTATCTCTAATACTGTTTCTCTTCTTTATTATAGAGCTACTAGAGGAATTTAAATAACTAGGAAGCAATAACGTATTTAGATTTAGATTTGTTAACAACACTACGCTAGTAGCCTAGGGAAACATAGCAGCAGACAACTACTAGAGACTTACTACAGCCTATAACAAGTGCGTAGCATAGGCAAAGCGCTATAGAGCCAAGTTCGCCCTAGACAAGTACTAGCTCATGCACTTCACTAGGAGGCGAGGCCAACGCGAGGACCTAGCGAGTACTGTTTGTATTGCTAGAGACAAGGCAGAGCTCTATATAAAGTCTATCTAGATCTTAGGCATATAGGTAGACCTAAAATTATAATAAAAGGAGCATACCTAAAAGGCAGCATAGAATAGCAAGAGCTTATTTAACGCGATAGCGCGTATTATAGCATTAACGTAGGGCCTGTTAATATAATAGTTAAAACTTATCTATATAGCAGTAGTATAACTAGCAATAATATATAGAGCGTAGGTATAGAGACAGCAACTTAATAGAGGATTAATAGCTATAAGCATAATAGAGCTACTTCTAAAAACATAGAAGAAATGTCTTAGGCAGATTACTAGAGCATATAAAGGTACCCTAAGCGCGGCTATTAAGCAGGAAGTAGGCATAGCCCTACTCTCTCTCTAGGTTAAGACATAAGCGTTCTAACAGGCAATTAAGCAACATAGAGCTATAGACTAGAACGTCTAGCAAACTATATAAACTATATAGAGGTTACTAAGACAATAGGGAAGCAATATAACAGCGCTACGCCTAGCTACGCAAAGCGAAGCAACAAAAGCAAAAGCAGACAACTTTATTGCCTAGGTACGTGAATAGCGAGCATACTAAGCAGAACGCTAGCGTGCTAAGGGCAACTTAACGCGTAGCTAACAGACTAGACAACTATAGACAGGCACCTGCATAGTAATCTAACAAGGACAAGACCTTAAATAGGAACAGGCTTAGAAACATAAAGGCAGGGGAAGGAAGGAAATAACCTAGACAGAACTATAGACGAAACGCCCCTGACAGCTATATAACAACCTCTTAAAAGCGGAATTAACAGCGCTCTTCCTGCTTCGCATAGAGGCAATTAGACTTAACTGCTAGCTAGCGCACTATAGGGTACTAGGGATCTCTAGAGAATGCCCCTATAGATAGCATAAACAAACAGTTAAACACGTAATCTTCTACTATATAAGATATAATAGAAGCGCGCTGCTACTACGCCTACGTAACGAAAGGCTAAAGGATGCCCTAGGCTACCTAGAACAAGCAAAGGCAACAGCCTTATAGTTACTTAAGCAGAGAGTTCTAAAATAGTTTAAAGTAGCCTAGGACTTAGCCCTAGAGAATTATGTAACATACTAAGAGATCTAGGGACTATTAGGCTAGACAGACCTTTAAAGAAACGCTGCCCTAATGCTACTACAACGCTAGCATAACGCTACTAAAGACTGCTAGACTACCCCTTATATAAATACCTCTCCCTCTTTTTCTATTTTCTTACTCTCTCTCTCTTTCTCTCTCTTAAGCCCCTTACTAAGGGCAAGTGTAATAACATAGGCAGTTAAGATAAAAAGAAAACGTAGTACCTTTATAGGCAAAAAGCAAGGGGAACGTAAATATAGTATATAGAAGGTTTTCTCTACGTATAAGTTTTATCCTATAGCAAAAGTCTATATAAGCTACTAGAGCTTAAAATAGACAGTAAATAGATTAAATAATAATAATTATATACGTTATATTATTGTTCTAGTCTAGTAAAGCTCTTTAAATAGTATTTAATTAGATGCTACTAACTATCTTGTTGTTAGGTTACGCATGCTTCTATAGCTAGGTCTAATGCGTTAGTCTTAAAGTATAGCAGTTCTCTGCTCTAGAAGGCAATTAGAGCTAGGGGGCTAATGCATGCTTCTCTAAGTCTCTAGAAGGCTTCTTCCTGTTCCTTTTTCTATTTAAAGGGTGTATCCTTTTTTGTTAGTTTTGTTAAGGGGAGTGTCTTTATAGAGTATTCTCTAATAAATCTTTAGTTAAAATTTATAAATCTTAAGAACTCCTAGATTCTCTTAACACTTATTAGCCTTAACGTTTTCTACCACCAAGCGAGACACACTACCAAGCAAGACACCCCTACTAAAATCTACGTGCGCGACAGTATAACTATAATGTAACAACTACTACCTACTATATTAACCTTAAACAAAGCTAGGATTACTATTGCTATTAAAGCTATAAAATGCAACGCGTTATTATTGTAATAAGCTGCTACACGCGCCTATATCATGCCTCTATTAACCCTAGGGCATCAAAGCTATAGACAAGCATCACGACGCGATTGCGTACCTAACTGCAGGAACCTAACGCTACTAGAGGAGAAATCAATAGTAGAGCGCATACTTAACCTAGATTCTAGAGGCTTTCTACCCTTAAAGTATTAAAAACATATAACATTAATCTATATAAGCTATTGCTATTACTATCTATTAAATAGATAGCACTATTAAATAGACAACTTAAAACTATGCAGAAATTAGGTTAAAACGAAGCTCTAGCTCGTAAAACAGAGCGTCTACAAGCTTAAAACAGAATAAGTTTTAAATAGTACTATACCTAACTATGGATATTGTTGTACCTGACTGCGGATAGTACTGTACCCAACTACGGATAGTACTGTACCCGACTACGGATATTGTTGTACCTAACTGCGGATAGTACTGTATCCAACTACGGATAGTACTGTACTAGACTACGGATAGTACTGTATCCGACTACGGATAGTACTGTATCTAACTACGGATATTACTATACCCAACCTGTTCCTTTAATATATATAGAAGGGAATTTCGTAGAGAATAAAAAATTAAGCTATTTATAAAATCCTGTTGTCCTGCCTTGCTCTACTATTAATTACTAATTGTTGCATGTCTTGCTATTAATTATTAATTTTTTACAGGTTATAAGCCTAGCTGCTTATAACGAAATTAATTTCTACGAATTACCTCTACTTTAAATTATAGCTAGTCTGTAATTTTTTTTAAGAAAAACCTTGAAACCTTAAATTACTTCTTTTACAGCTAGCCTATAATTTTCTTTTTAAGAAAAACCTTAAATCTCAAATCACCTCTATTTTAAATTTCAGCTAGCCTGTAATTTTCTTTTTAAGAAAAACCTTAAAATCTTAAATTATTACTATTACAGCTAGCCTGTAATCTTCTTTTAAGAAAAACCTTAAACCTTAAATCACCTCTATTTTAAATTACAGCTAGCCTGTAATTTTCTTTTTAAGAAAAACCTCGAAATCTCAAATCATTTCTATTACAGCTAGCCTGTAATCTTCTTTTAAGAAAACCTTAAACCTCAAATCACCTCTATTTTAAATTATAGCTAGCCTATAATTTTCTTTTACTCTACTATTAATTTGTCTATTTTTAATAGATAACAAATTAATAGCAATTTTAATTATAACAACTAAAAAATACTCTATTACTAAGCTTTAAGGCCAAGTTAATTATAAGGTCTAGAAGCTTTGTATAGAGTTAGTTTTAGTTAAAAAGTCTTTATGGGATATAATTGATTATAACAATAATCAATATATACCTATAAATATAATTAAAAATTAAAAATCCCTAAGCCTAATTAGGCTATTAATTAAGGATAGACCCTTGCTTTAAATATAACACTATGTAACAGCGTTAGAAGCCTAGGAAAAATTACAAAACCTCTATTGTCCTAAGGGATTTTTATCTAAATTCTTAATTTATAAAGAATTCTTTAAGTGTAATCTAAGCCTATTTAATTCTATAGAAGATTATCTTAATAGAATTAAATTGCTAGCTAATTTACTTAAAACAAAAGATATTAAACTACCTAAGCAAGTTATTATTGCCTAGGTATTAAATAATCTTTTACTTTCCTATAAAGGATTTATAACTATAGTTACATAATCCTATAAGGATAATTTATTAAGAATAAATGTAGAAAATCTATTTTCTAATTTATTAGATAAATCTTAAAGGCAAACCTCTATTAATAGTAATAAAACTAAGGTTTTATTTACTAAAAATAGAAAGCCTTTAAAAGATAGAATTGTTAAAGATTCTAAAATACAAAAACAACGTTTTTGTAATAAATGTACAATAAATACACATTTTATAAATAAATGCTAGTATTTATTTCTAGAAAATAAACCTAAATAGTTTAAAACAGCTAACGACTATAAACGGCCACCTGGCTATAGAGATAATAGCCTAGCAACAAGGCAACTGTCTAAGAATAATAAAGATTTAGCTCTATTAGCTAAAGATTATATTATAGACGATTTTAATGTTGCTAAGGAAGAAAAGGTATATTATACTATAAACAATTATTTAAATACAGAAACTAATTTTATATTAGATTCTAGAAGTACATAACATATAATTAGTAATAGAGATCTATTCTCTACACTAAATAATAATGTTACATAAATTTCCTAGGGAAATAACTCTATAATTAGTAGTATTAGCACTAGAAATATTGCTATTATATATAAAAATAATAAAATTATTTTAAATAATTGTTTATATGTACCTACCTTTAACGTAAACATTATTTCATTAAATAGAATACTTAAAGAAGGATATAAAGCTAGTTTTAGTTAAAATCTAGCAATTATATATAAAGAACTTTATAATAAGAAGCAAATTCTATTTACTATAAATAACAAAAATAATCTATTTTACTTAAATGCTAAAATAGATTAAAAACCTACTAGTTTATATACAATTCATGATAATAGACTAATTAATCTGTTAAATTTATAGCATGAAAGATTAGGTTATAAGAATATTAGTATTATTAGTTAATTATTAAATATTAAAATACCTAAAGAATATAGATTTAGCTGCGAAATCTGCCTAAAAGCTAAATTAACAAATAAAAGAAATAAGGAATTAACTCCTAAGCCAAATAACTATTTAGATAAAATAGTTATAGATATTTATGGACCACTTAGCATAGAATCTAAATTAGGCAAATATATTATATTTTTTCTAGATGCTAAAACTAGGTATTTAGACTATAAAATAATATTTTTAAAATTAGAAGCTTTTTAAGCCTTTAAAGAATTTAAAGCTAAAGCTAAAAACAATAATAACAATTATACTATTAAAATAATAGGAACAGATAATAGAGGAGAATTTGTTAACTATAAATTTACCAAATTAACTAACAATTCTAGTATAATACATCAATTCTCTAGTCTATATACGCTAGAACAAAATAGGTTAATTGAAAGAATTAATAGAACTATTATAGAAACAGTTAGAGCTTTATTATATAATAGTAATTTACCATTATATTTTTGGAATGAAGCAGTGAATACTGCTGTTTATCTATATAATATTACACCTCATAGTTCTATTAACTATATTAGCCCACATGAGGCACTATATAATACTAAACCTAATTTTAAACAAATTAAAATTTGGGGCTCTATAGCTTATTATAAAAATAAGCAAACTGGGTTAAAGAAATTAGAACCTAGAGCAAACAAAGCTATACTACTAGGTTTTGATCATAACAATAGTTATAAACTATTAGATTTAGAATTAAATAAAATAACCTATTCTAGAGATATAGTTATATTAGAAAATTAATTTTATAACTTTAAAACAAAGAAAATTAAAAACAAAAATTCTAAAGTTTCTAATTTATCTAATTAAATAATATAATTAGAAATTAACAAAAAACGAAAAGTAGAATATAAAAATACTACTAATAAAAGAATTAAATATTCTAATATATTAGAAAAAGACAGCCCTATATAAGTCTTTAATTTTTCTAATAACAATACTATTACTAGTAGTAATAGCAATGCTACTTATAGTAGTAATAGCAATACTACTCCTAGTAGTAATAGCAATACTACTCATAGTAGTAATAGCAATGCTACTCATAGTAGTAATAGCAATGCTACTCATAGTAGCAATAGCAATGCTACTCATAGTAGTAATAGCAACACTATTCATAGTAGCAATAGTAGTAATAACAATATTACTAATAGTAATATTAATAATACTATTAACAATAGTACACAAAGCTCAAATACTATAGAAGACCTAGGAAGTCTAGATAAGCTATCACTAGTTATTAATGTATAAGAACCTAATAACTATTTAGAAGCAATAAATAGCTCTAAAAAAGATTATTAGTTACAAGCAATGAAAAAGGAATTGGACTAATTAAATAAGCAAAATACCTAGACCTTAACTGAAATACCTAAAAATAAATCTATTCTAAAAGGTAGATAGGTATTTAAAGAAAAAACAGATGAAAATAACAATCTAGTTAAATATAAAGCTAGATAGGTTGCTAAAGGCTATACACAAACTTATGGCGTAGACTATTTATAAACCTTTATAAATACAATTAAAATAGGCTTAATAAGACTATTATTATTTTTTGCAGCCTCTATAAATTTAGAAATTAAACATTTTGATTTTAAAAACGCCTTTGTAAATGCTCCTATAAATAAAGAAATCTATATAGAACAACCTATAGGCTTTAATAATAATAAAGATCAAGTTTATAAATTAAATAAAGCCCTATATGGATTAAAACAATCTCCTAGAGCTTAGTTTCAATTTATTAATAAGAAACTAAATAAATTAGATTTTTATTCTATTAAAACAGAACAATGTATTTTTATTAATACTATATTAAATATCTATATAATTGTCTATGTAGATAATTTATTAGTTATTAGAGCTAATATAGACTACATAAATCTAGTTAAAGGAAATTTATAAAAAGATCTAGAACTAAAAGATCTAGGAGATATTAAATATTTTCTAGGAATAGAAATTAATAGAAATAGAGAAAAGCGCTTTATAAGTTTAAAACAAACTAAATATATTAAAGCAATACTAAAGAGATTTAATAAAGAAAACTTAAATCCTGTATCTACACCTAGCAAACTAGGTATTAGATTAAGCAAAAATTTAAATCAAGCTTCTTTAGAAGAAATAAATCTATATTAGCAAGAAATAGGAAGCTTAATATATTTAGCTACATATACAAGACTAGATATAGCTTTTGCAGTATATAACTGCGCTAGGTTTATGAGTAACCCTAATAAATCTTACTATACTGCTGTAAACAGAATATTTAAATACTTAATATTTACATTAAATATAGGTCTTTATTTCTGTAATGAATATCCTAATCTACTAGGATTTGCAGATGCAGATTGGGGGGTGATATAGTCACAAGAAAAAGCACTACTGGCTATATATTCTATATGAAAAACACCAATTAGCTGGTCTTCTAAATTACAAAAATCTATTGCTTTATCTAGCTGTGAAGCAGAATACATGGCTTTAAAAGAAGCAATAAAAGAGTATATTTACTTAATTAATGTATTTAAAGAATTAAATATTTAAACAAATGAAAAAGAACACTATTTATTTATAGATAGTAAACCTGCTATAGATTTAGCAAATAATCTAGAACATTATTTAAAAACAAAACATATTAATATATAATATCACTTTGTTAGAGAAAAAGTACTAGATAAAACTATTAAATTAGACTATATTAGTACTAAGAATTAAATAGCAGATGTTCTAACAAAACTATTAAATTTAAACATATTTAATAATATATTTAACAATCTATAACTGCAGTAATATATACCTTATATAGATTAGGGGGTTGTATTAAAAACATATAACATTAATCTATATAAGCTATTACTATTACTATCTATTAAATAGATAGCACTATTAAATAGACAACTTAAAACTATGTAGAAATTAGGTTAAAACGAAGCTCTAGCTCGTAAAACAGAGCGTCTACGAGCTTAAAACAGAATAAGTTTCAAATAGTACTGTACCCGACTACGGATATTGTTGTACCCGACTGCGGATAGTACTGTACCCGACTACGGATAGTACTGTACCCGACTACGGATATTGTTGTACCCGACTGCGGATAGTACTGTACCCGACTACGGATAGTACTATACCCGACTACGGATATTGTTGTACCCGACTGCGGATAGTACTGTATCCGACTACGGATAGTACTGTACCGACTACGGATAGTACTGTATCCGACTACGGATAGTACTGTACCGGACTACGGATAGTACTGTATCCGACTACGGATAGTACTGTACCCGACTACGGATAGTACTGTATCCGACTACGGATAGTACTGTATCGGACTACGGATATTACTATACCCGACCTGTTCCTTCAATATATATAGAAGGGAATTTCGTAGAGAATAAAAAATTAAGCCATTCATGAAATCCTGTTCTCCTGCCTTGCTCCGCTATTAATCACTAATTGTTGCATGTCTTGCTATCAATTATTGATTTTTTACATAAAGGCTCTACTACAAGATATAGCCAACAACCTGCACGCCTAACAAGGGCTAAGGCTAGTTAGCATTAACTAGCTAGACTGCTTTATTAATTATACAGAGGAGCTTTAAACGCGCTAGACTTAATTATATAATAATTAAAGGAAGAAACAAGAGGATCCTAAGGTTATTAGCGCGTAGTTTATGCTAGTAGCTAACATAAAAGCAAAGTATAGCATTCTAGACAAAGACATATATAATTTTAACAAATCTAGCTTTATAATAGAGGTTATAGAGTCTTAGCTTATAGTTATAGCTATAGAGAGACGTAAGAAACCTAAGATAGTTTAGCTAGGCAATTACAAGTAGGTTACTGTTATTAGGAGCGTCTACGCTAGTAGGTGGGCAATTTTACCCTTTATTATCTACGTAGGCAAGGTTTACATCTCTACGTAGTACTAGGACAAGTCTATGCCTTATAACTAGGTTATTGCTGTTAGTAATAATAGCTAGACAAATAATAACCTTAGAATTACGTAGCTAGAGCACTTTAACGCGTTAATAAAGTCATGTACTATAGAAGGCTATAGGCTGCTTATTCTTAACAGCTATAAAAGCTACTACTCTGCTAAATTTAAAGAGATCTGTTAAGAACATAAGATTATTACCTTATGTATGCCTGCGCACTTGTTATATCTACTATAGCCTCTTAACGTTAGCTGCTTCTTGCTGTTAAAGCGCGTATATAGCACTAAGATTATAGCCTTAGCGCGCTGCTTTGTTACCTATATTACTAAAACAGACTTTCTCCTAGCGTTTAAAACAGCCTATATAAAGACGTTTATAATAGAGACTATTAAAGGAGCGTTTAGAGGCGCTAGGCTTGTTCTGCATAATCTAGATGTTATAATATTATAACTTAATATGCGTCTCTCTACGCCTAATTAACTGCCTAAGCAACCTACTATATAGAAATCGTAAACACTAAGCAATATGCGTAAATTTAAGGCTTAATCTACTCTAATTTATAGTAAGATTAGATCGCACGTTAATTTGTTACTAACTGCTATTATTAAGTTGCTTTAGAAGCTTAAAAAAGGCGCGCTAGCAACAGCGCATAAACACGCTTTAATAGTAGGGGAGATTGCTTAGCTTTATAAGACAATTAAGGCCTAAACAAAGAGTAAACGTTATAAACGAAAGTATATATAGACTTAGGGCACGTTAACAATAGCAGAAGGAGCCCTGTTAGCCACTGCTTAGGGCGCTAGTGGGCAGGAAACTAGTAGAGAGTCCTTAAGGGGTAGTCGCACTACAGGTGTAGCTCTACAACAAAGACGCTATAGGCGCTATAGCAACATAGGGCATAACGCACGAACCTATGTATAGGCTGCTTCTAATACTTCTAATGAGAAAGGAACACCAAAACCGTGATTCGACCCATACTGCCATATGGGGGTTCCTTTCCATACCATCTTGTTCGCTAGAGCGAGCTAGGTATGAGAATCACGTCAATTTCTGATGCACGACGTTAGTCGTCGCTTAAGGGCCCTCTAAAGGCTTATCCCTTGACGTGGTTAGAAGTTATAGAGTTTTTATAGCGCTAAGACAACATAGAGGCAACAAAAAACAGAGGAACTAGGTAAAAACTATCTAACATACTATCTAAAGAGCTGCCTTGCTAGCTACTCTGGTTTGGTAGTATGACAGGACACCCCTGTGCTTGCGCCGCTCTAAGAGTGCGTTGCTAAGGCGTTGCACTAAGGGCAGGAACGATCTGAAATTCTAGGCCACCTATAAGAGACTTAACGACAGATCCTTAACAGACTTAACGACTAAACAAACAGCTATCGCGCTTTGCTAGCGATTAATTAGAGGATCTTAAACAGCGTAGTGCCTGCAGCCTCTAACAGGCGACTAGTTATACGTACCTAGGCTAACCTAGGCACTGCAGACTTAGGCAAACTAGCGGGGTATTAGTCTTAGGCAAACTTAAGTAGGACTTAACAAGACAGTGGAACATAAGCTTAGTTAGTAGGAGGCTGAGGGACTAAGAGCTGCGCAGCGTTAAGCTCTCTTAGGGCCCACTCCTATAAGACATGGTTAGCCCATTATCTCTAAGAGGGCTATAGGTAACGCGAAACAGTCTGCTAGGCGTGAAAAGGACTACGGGGCGTAGCATATAATAGCAGCAATAGACGGCTCTAAGGCACTTGCCCTAGCTATTTGCGTACGCGCAGGGTGGACCCTTGGTGGACTCATACTAGCCTTGCAGGTAGACAGCTGTCCTCTGGGGCGCAGGAGGCTGCTAGTTAGCATCTACATGTGGTGGGCTGTTACAATAGGAGGAGGATTAAACCCTCGCTAACAACACTATCTATATAGCTTGAAAGGACGGATGCGCGTGTCAGTCTATCTAGAGTGCGGGTGGCAGCGCCGCTGCGATAGGCTTAAGGAGCAAATCAGGGAACTTATGCGTTTTAGCGCATAGTAGGGAGCTTGGGCGGGCAAGCTATGCCGCCCCTACTGTATGACATATAATATACATGTTTCTCTGGGCTCCGCACGGAGGCAATTGGACTCAACCGCTGGCTAGCGCACCGCAGGGTACTAGGGATCTCTAGAGAATGCCCCTGCGGGTGGCATGAACAAACAGTCGAACACGTGATCTTCCACTGCACGAGATATAACAGGAGCGCGCTGCTACCACGCCTACGCAACGAAAGGCTAAAGGATGCCCTAGGCTACCCAGAACAAGCAAAGGCAATAGCCTTGTGGTTACTTAAGCAGAGAGTTCTAAAACAGTTTAAAGTAGCCTAGGACTTAGCCCTAGAGAATTATGTAACATACTAAGAGATCTAGGGACTATTAGGCTAGATAGACCCTTAAGGAAACGCTGCCCTAACGCTACCACAACGCCAGCGTAACGCTACTAAAGACCGCTAGACTACCCCTTATATAAATACCTCTCCCTCTCTTCCTATTTTCTTACTCTCTCTCTTTCCCTCTCTCTTAAGCCCCTTACTAAGGGCAAGTATAACAACATAGGCAGTTAAGACAAAAGGAAAACGTAGTACCTTTATAGGCAAAAAGCAAGGGGAACGTAAATATAGCATATAGAAGGTTTTCTCTACGTATAAGTTTTATCCTATAGCAAAAGTCTATATAAGCTACTAGAGCTTAAAATAGACAGTAAATAGATTAAATAATAATAATAATACTTCTAATACTAAATAATATACTATGCTATTATATAATTTATAGTTGTTAATATATTATAATTTATGCTGTCGCGGATCGTAGATTTTAGTAGGGGTGTCTCGCTTAGTAGTGTGTCTCGCTTAGTAGTAGAAAACGTTAGCTATTCTTTAATAACTTATATTTTCTTTAGGCTTATCTTAACTCCTTATAAGTTAATAACGTAGCCTAGAAAGTTAACTTCTTCTTTATAGAATTTATACTTCTTTAGTTTAAGTTATAAGTAAGTTTTGTCTAGTAAGGTTAGTACCTTCTTAACATGTTCTACATGTTCTTTTTAGGTCTCTAAGTAGATTAAGATATTATCTAAGTATATAACAACAAATCTGTCTAGATATGCTTATAATATGTTATTAATAAGTGTCTAAAACGTTGCTAGTGCGTTAGTAAGACTAAATAGCATAACAGTATACTTATAGTGTCTATAACAAGTCCTAAATGCTATTTTCTACTCTTTACCTTTCTTTATTTAAATAAAGTAGTATCTGTCTTATAAGTTAAGTGCTATAAATATCTTTGCTTAGAATAACTAGTCCTATAGCTCTAAGATATTTAGTAGTAGGTATTAATTCTTAATTATAATATTATTAAGTTTCCTAAAATTATTATTATTATTAATTCTTGTTTACTGTCTAATGCAAGCCCTATTAGCTTATGTAGACTATTGCTACTATTTACACTAGGTAAACAAAAAACCCCCTGTTAGCTAGTCGTAGAAGCAGCTCCTAAAGGCTTGCCTATACTAGAGGAAAAACACCTTTCGTTTGTGTGCCATATGTGCGTACCTAGGCAGGCGCAGGCAAGACGCCTGCGCCTATAGGTTGCTGTTGTCCTCTAGCCTTAACCGCCTACCCTGTCACGCTTTCCCTAACCTGAGTCCTAAATGCCCTCTATGTCTAACGTCCCTTATACCTTATAATGTTACGTATGTCTGTCTTTGTCCTTTTCTCTTTTACCCTATGCTCTGTTAGTGTAGCCTCTACGTCTACTGTTCTTCTAGCGCCTGTTGTTATAACAGGACGCCTAAACTGCTGTTATAACATAACTGCCTGTCTAAAGGACCCTCCCCTTCTGCTAAAGCAGGATCTTTGCCCCTAGTATTAGGTGTCTGTTACCCTAGGGTCCTAACCTAGGTTCTCTTCTATAGAAAAGAGTAACGATCTACGTCTTATAATTATAGTTATCTAGCTTAGGGCAGTTATAGAGGCAAGGGGTAGTAAGAGGTTCGTCTAGCCTATAGGTGAGAGGTCTGCCTAGGCTGCTATTTCGTCCGCGTAGCGAGGGAGTGGGGTGCGAAGGTTGTTTTTTAATTATATTGTTTAGTTGCTATAGGTAGGTAGGTAGGTAGTCCTTTGCGTTGTAGGGTTTGTAACTGTTCTAACTGTCGTGGGCGCGTTAAGTTGTGTTGCGCACGGTCGCGGTGAAAATTCTGCTCTGTCTCACCACAGGGCATCGTCACCCACCGCGCCGCCCTCAACGCGACGTCTCTGCGCTGGCTCTGAGCTCATGAGAGTCAGGTTCCCAGGCTTCACCGCGTGGAGGTGCAGAGTCCGATTTCGAAGCCCTCCTAAAATTAATATATAGTTATAGAGGTCTATTCTTCTTTAGTATAAATAGAAGTAGATAGCCTGCTAGTAATATTTAATAGTCTAATATAACCTCTTAAGTGCTTGTTAGAGATTCTCTTAGCGTTCTAAGTTCTGTTTTCTAATAACCGGTAATTAGTCTAAAAGTTAGCTGCTTTCTTTCTATAGAACAACTATAGTCCTAGGGTTAATGTCTAGGCAGTTAGCTCACACCTGTCTTTTTCTAGAATAGATATGTCTATTTCTTATATTCTATAGGGATCTTAGAA